>CM046440.1:29196212-29424566 GCA_025506505.1 Flaveria sonorensis | reverse complement strand
ACACGTATTTATATCATACAAGTGTTTCAAGTCAACAAGTCATCACAGACTCCAAGAGATTCGTTGTTTCCTTAACAGAAACCCGTGTCTATAAATATGAGTCCTAGGTTTTCAACTCAAAAAGGGGAAGAGACGGCGACAAAAATACCATCACATCGTTTCGCACGATCAACACAATCCCTAGCAGCCGTCACATCAACACACCAAAAATCATAAACACACAATCAGCATAGAATTTTGTTAGCAATTATTATTTGATTCTTTGTAATCATTAATCAGTTTTAATGAATTACATTTGATCAAACATTATTCTTTGCATATGTTGATATCGTTTGAGCATTTATTGTTTATTTTCTCAGGCATCGATATTATTATTAATCATTAAACAACGATTAATGGTAATTCCGCGGTCATTAATTCGAAACCATCTAACTAACACTGATAATTCCTTATTGCGATCCTTGGATTCACAGGTGGTATCAGAGCCAAGTGCTCATTGATCTAGATCGATTGATCTATCGTGTTAGAATTGTTTAATTGAATAGATCTATCAGTTTTCTGACTAGATCTATAGTTTTTAGCAAAAGTAATTTGGTGTGAAGATTTAAAATTCAATAAATCAGTGATTTGTCTTTTAGCGAGTATTGTTACATTGCTCGGTTAACATTGATCTATATTCAAATTAATTGAAACATAGATCTGTGTTATTGGCTGACTTTCATTAACTGTTTATAAAAACTTTGTTTTAGTTAAAACTTCTAGCTTGTCGGTGGATCATCGTACTAGCCTCCAAAGTTGGAAACAAAAGCAGACTTTAAGTCCTGGAAGATCAAGTTCAGAAATCATGTGAACTACACTGATTCTGACTTATGGGTATCAATAACTGAAGGTCCTTATATTCACCCACCCTTGGGCCGGATTATAATGACAAAAATCAACCCATAAGTACAAAAGATCTGTCACCTGATGATGTTAAAAAGGTTAAAGTTGATATTAGAGCATACAGTTTGCTCAGTATGGCTTTACCTGAAGAAATACTAATCAGGTGTGGAATTATAAAACACAATTCCTTGTGGAAGATACTTCATACTCTTTGTGAAGGGAGTGATGAAATCAGAAGCATTAGGAAGGACACACTTCGCTCATAATATGAAACATTTCATCATATTGAGGGTGAATCAATTCCTCAACAACTCCATAGGTTTATGCAATTGGTAACCGAGATGAACATCATGGGGTTGAAGTATATAAATGAGGAATTGAACAAAAAGATGCTCCATACATTGCCTGAAAGTTGGAAGCAAACTGTGTCCATGTTCAAGAACACCATTGATCTCAAAGCAACTGGCTTAGATACATTGGTAGCTAAAGTTGAGGCTCTTGAAATGGATGAAAAATCAAGAAACAAGAGTGTGAGAACACATGTCACACCTTATCATTTTAAAGAAACCAAAAGTGCTGGAAGTGCTTTTATCTCTAACAATGATAGTAACAACTCTTGTACTTTGAGTGAAGATGAAGAAGAAGTGAGCTTTTATGCATCAAAGCCTTCAAAGAAATCTTCTCAAAGTAAATCAGGAAAAGAAAAAGGAAGACCTGATGATAGAAAAGATGCATCTACATCAGCAGCAAAGTCTTCAACAAACAACAACCAAGCAGAGCCCATTACTGTGATTCTAGATTCTGAAGAACAAAAAACAGCATTTGCAACTTTTAGTTCAAGTTTTCAAGCCTACTTGGGAAGCACCTAACACCTGCAAATATCTGCCAACAAGACTTGGAAGAACTACATCCAGATGTAGTAGAGGAGATGGATCTTCAATGGAAAATGGCAATGATTTCTTATAGAGCCAAACAATACTTGAGAATAAACAAAAATTTGGCTGCAGCAAGCAAAACATCAAAGATTGGTGTTGATAAGTCAAAGGTAAGATGTTTCAAATGCAATCTCTATGGGCACTTCTCAAGAGAATGTAATCAACAATCAAATCCTGACATGAGACAACAGCAGCAACATCAGTCTCATCAGCATCAATCTCATCAAACAACAACATCTCAGAGATCTTATAGACCACAGCTAACCAACTCATCTCCACTAGCCACAAATGCATCAGCAGGACCTAGTAATTCTAAAGAAAATGGGCTGATCATTCTCCAAGATGGAACCTGTGACTGGAGCATGTATGAGAAGGAAGTTTTGGAAGAAAATCAAGCTTTAATGGCCCATATGGAGAACAAGTTCCACCTATGGCTAGAGAGGTAAGAGATAGATTGTGTTCATCAGTGTGTGTTGAGGAAGTTGAAAGATATAGAGTCCATGCTCAACAACTGGCTAATAAAGTAAAAGAAATAATGATTTTGAATGAATCTCATGTAAGAGAACATAAATTATATCAATTCAAAATTAACTCTTTACAAAAAGATTTAGATAAATTTGTTTCAGAAAATTACAGCTTAAAAGCTGAAGTTGAGCATCTGACCACTTCCTTAACTAAATCCATGGCTGATCATGCATCAACTGAAGTGAAACTTTAGAAGTTTCAACTTTCATCTCAGCAAAATGAGAAATTATTGAATTCTCATACTGAATCAAAGAACAGGTATGGGTTGGGATATAATGTTGTTGCACCTCCTTTGAACGATAACTATACAACTTTACCTGAATCAATGACAAACAGCTTGTCAAATCATTTTGTGCCATGCACCAAGTTTGAAACAAAATGTACTGAACAAGTTAATAACAATGAATCTGAGGTGAGTGAAACTGAGTCTTCTAAATCAGATAAAATCAAACAAAATGAATCAGAATTTGACTTTGATGGATGTGATGACTTGGATGATTCTGATGAACATGATGATAACTCTGCGGATCAACTGAACATTGGTAAGAATGTTTCAGTTGAAACAATCATTTCCAAAGTACTTGAGCAAACAAAGTTACCATATCCTCCAAAGCAAAGAAACATGTTGAAGACTATTTGCAAGAGAATACTCAGCTAAATGAGGGTCTTCAAGTACTTCATCAGCAACAAAAACCTTCAACTGAAGTGATTGAGAAGTATACATCTACTGAAGTACACAAATCTTCCTTAGAAACAAAAAAGAAGCAAGTATCAGCAGAACTTCTCCGGAAGAAGAAACATCCTTCAGTAGTAGATCTACAGAAAAACAAATCTACTGAATCAGTAGATGATCTGCGGAAGGCAAAAGAAACAACCAACAAGAAAACAACTCAAAAAGGTGTGAGCTCAAAGCAACAAACTTCAGCTGATAAACATGAACCTTTTGACATCATGTCAGGAAAGGAAAGAAGTCAGCTTCAGTAAAGTTTGAGAAG
This sequence comes from Flaveria sonorensis, assembly GCA_025506505.1. Lineage (NCBI taxonomy): Eukaryota > Viridiplantae > Streptophyta > Magnoliopsida > Asterales > Asteraceae > Flaveria > Flaveria sonorensis. Next base: position 29,421,229 of record CM046440.1, on the reverse strand, counting down.
GAATTGAAGACTCAAAGACAGCAAAAGAAGAAGAAATTGATTGAGTCTGATAATGAGTCAGAAGAAAAGTATTGCAAATGATGTGACATGAAAAATCACAACACTAAAGACTGTTACTTCAGCAGCTATTGCTCCATCTGCAATATGAACAATCACATGACTTTAGACTGTTACTTCAACAAACATTGTGCTATTTGTAACAAAAATAACCATTCCACTCAGGAATGTTATTTTAACAAAAAGAACAAGACAAAGAGCACAAAGAAGAAACAACCTAAGAAGGATGAATCAAAATCTCAATCAAATGAAGATCAAAAAGATTCAAGATTAATGAAACAACAAAAACAAAAACAAAAGGTGACAAAACCACAAGAGAAATCATCAGTTGATAGTGAACCTTTGAAGAAAAGACAACCTAAACAGAAATCAAAGACTCCTCAATAATCAAAGACACCTCACAAAAAGGTGGATTTGAACAATAAGAAGTCAAATGCTAATGATACTTTCTTTGATAATTTTGACAAAGGAACTCATGTTTCACATTCAAAATCAAAGGATGATGAAACTTTCAATAATCAAGGATCATCATCAAAGTCAAAACAGCAAACAAAGAAAGAGAAGATCCTTGAGGAAGAGTTTGAAAAATCAAACAAAATTCCACAAGTTCATCATCAACAGAATCATCCTCACCACAAACAACACACAATGAATCAATTGAATCTAAAATTAATACTGAATCTTCAAGACTCATTCATAAGGAAGTTAAAATTTTAGACTCCACAGGATCACCCAAGATCATTAAGACTTAGGTTTTCAAATCTAATTGATTTCTTTAATTGTGCAGGAACAATCTTGGAGAGCTGACAACAAGTGGTATGTTGACAGTGGTTGTTCCAGACATATGACAGGAAACTGTTCTCTTCTCCATGACTTCAAACATAAAAATGCTTCTTATGTGGCATTTGGTGGGGATAAGAAGGGAGGTAAAATAGTTGGTGTAGGAATGGTAACTAATGGTGTGCTCAAATTTGAGAAAGTAAATTATTATGAAAATTTGCAATATAATTTATTGAGCATGTCTCAAATTTGTGATCAAAATTATACCACATTATTTGATAACACTAATTGTTACATTCTTAAGCCAGGTTTTGCAGTTCCAGAAGATTGGATCCTTCTTAAAGCATCAAGAAAAGGAAACACATATGTTTTGGATATGAATAATACAACACTCACAAACAATGAAACATGCCTGCTATCTAAGTCATCAGAAGATGAATCTCAGTTGTGGCATAGAAGGCTTGTTCATTCCAACTTGAAGAACATGAATAAATTGGTGAAAAATGACTTAGTCATTGGATTGCAAAAGAAAGAATTTTCTTGTTCAAACCATTGTCCTTCATGTTATAAAGGAAAACAATATAGAGTGTCACATAAATCCAAAATAATAAATACAAACACTACACCACTCAAATTGCTTCACATGGATCTTTTTGGTCCAACTAATGTGATGAGCATTGGAAAAAGGCAATATTGTTTAGTGGTTGTGGATGATTTCACTAGATTCACATGGGTCTTTTTCTTAAAACAAAAGAGTGAAACATCAGAAACATTAATGGAGTTTGTCACAAAGATTGAGAATCAACTTGATTTAAAAGTTAAAATTTTTAGGAGTGACAATGGGACTGAATTTGATAATACTGTCTTAGATTCATTTTGCAAATAAAGGCATAGCAAGGCAATTCAGTGCACCAATAACTCCACAACAAAATGGAGTTGCTGAAAGAAGAAACAGAACTCTCATTAAAGCAGCAAGAACAATGCTAGCTGATTCACAATTGCCAATCACCTTTTAGGCTGAAGCAGTGAACACAGCATGCAATGTTCAAAACAGGACATTAGTTGTCAAAGAACACAATAAAACACCTTATGAGCTTTTATTTAAAAGAAAACCTCACATAGGATATCTTAGAGCTTATGTGTGTCATGTATCTGTTTTAAACACAAAAGAACAATTGGGAAAATTTTCAGAGAAAGCCTATGATGGTTTCTTTGTTGGATATTCTTCAACATCTAAATCATATAGGATTTACATTCCACAACAAAACATTGTGGAAGAAACTCCTATTGTGTCTTTTGATGAATCCTTATTTCCTAAATCTGTAAAAGGATCATCATGGTTGTTTGATATAGATGCACTCACAAACTCATTTAACTCTGGTTATTTGAATGCTGCTGGTACTGAGGATACATGCTATCCATTTGTTCCTCCAAACATGAATGAAGTGTCATTATGTGATGATCCTCCAAGAATACATACTTCAAGTATCATGGAACAAGGAACACCAAATAATGTCAATAATGCAGCACAAGACCAAGCAAATGGATCTACATCCTCAGATGCAAACACTTCATCAGCAGCTGCTGACTCTGCATCCACAGATGAGTGTCCTATATCCGGAGATGTGAATATTGGATCAGCTGATGTTCCATTCACATCAGTAGATGTTCCACATATTGGAGATGGTCCATTGCATTCCAAAGAGTCGTTGTCAGCAAGTCAATAAAATACATCCGTAGATGTTCCTGTAACTCCTGCACAAGCACGAAATACATCCATAGATGTTCCTGTAACTCCTGCGGATGGCACTCACAATGCAGCTGATGTACAAAATGAAAATCATTTAGCTTTCAATGATGATCAATTTGATTACTTCATAAATTCATCATCTCAGCTGGATATATCTGCATCAATGCATATGACCAACTTGGAATCATCTATTCCAGTTGAGTCCATTCCAATAACAAGAATTCATAAGACTCATCCAATAAACAACATCATTGGAGATCTCAAACAAAGAACCACAAGAAGCCAAGGGGGAGCTGCAAACATCTGTCTTTTCACTTGTCTTTTTTCACAAGTGGTTCCTCAAAACATTACAGCTACACTAAAAGATAATAGCTTGATTGAAGCCATGCATGAAGAACTTCAACAATTCAGAAAGCTAAAGGTCTGTAATCTAGTTAATCTTCCTGAAGGACAACATCCAATTGGCACAAGGTGTTTATTCAAAAATAAACTAGATGACAGAGGTATCGTTGTGAGAAACAAAGCTAGGCTGATTGCTCAAGGATATACTCAAGAAGAAGGGATAGACTATGATGAAGTTTTAGCACCAGTTGCAAGAATTGAAGCCATTAGTGTATTCCTAGCCTATGCATCATATAAGAAGTTCACTGTTTATCAAATGGATGTGAAGTGTGCCTTTTTATCTGGGAAAATTAATGAAGAAGTCTATGTAGCTCAACCTCCAGGTTTTGAAGATCCTAATTACCCACATAGAGTATACAAGCTTGACAAAGCTTTGTATGGTCTTCATCAGGCACCAGGAAAGTGGTATGAAACATCATCATCTTTCTTGTTCAAGCATGGATACAAAAGGGGAACTATTGATCAGACTCTCTTTCTCAAACATGAACATCAAGACCTCTTAGTTATTCAAATATATATAGATGACATTATATTTGGATCAACAAACAAGAGACTGTGTGAAAGCTTTGAAGAGTTGATGAAATCTCAGTTTCAAATGGGCTAAATGGGAGAATTAACTTTCTTTCTTGGACTACAAGTTCATCAGAAAATAGATGGCATATTCATCAATCAAGAAAAGTATATTCATCAAATATTGAAGAAGTACAATCTTGCTAATACATCTTCATGCAAAACACCTGCTTCAACAAATGACAAAATTGTACCTGATCCTACAGGAAAATCTATTGATCAAAGATTATATAGATCAATGATAGGATCTCTTATGTATTTAACTGCCAGTAGACCTGATATAATGTTTGTTGTATGTGTTTGTGCTAGGTACCAATCAGATCCAAAAGAGTCCTATCTGAATGCTGTGAAGAGGATTTTCAGATATCTTAAAGGGAAACCAGCCCTTGGTCTATGGTATCCAAAAGATGGAGACTTCTCTCTCTACTCTTATTCAGACTGTGACTATGGAGGATGCAACAACAATAGAAAATCCACAACTGGTGGATGTCAATTTTTAGGACCAAGACTTGTTTCATGGCAGTGCAAAAAGCAAACAAATGTATCTGTATCCATAGCTGAGGCTGAGTTCATAGTTGCTTCAGCTGGTTGCTCTCAAGTCCTTTGGTTGCAAAACCAATTACTTGATTATGGTTACAATTTCCTTCAAACTCCAATTTATATTGACAATTCAGCTTCTATGTTTATCACTGCTAGTCCAGTTCAACATAGTAAAACAAAATATATTGAAATCAGATATCATTTTCTAGGAGATTGCTCAAAAAAAGGTTTAATCAAGTTAGTCAATGTGGATACAACAAATCAGCTTGCTGATCTATTCACTAAGGCCTTTGATTCAGTTAGATTTAATTTTCTAATTGAGTCTTTGGGCATGATAACTTAGATTAATCATCATTAACAAATAAAAGCATGTGTCTGTCCTTGTAAATAGTAATAAAGAAAACAAAAAAAAACATTCAGAAAAACATACAAAATTCAAAATATTGTCTTTATTTATTGTGTCTTCTATTTCTGCATGACATATGTTTGGGAAATGATAGTACACTATGCCTTTGCTTGCTTCCTGAGTTCTTAAATTTCTTTAAAAACTGATCAAAAGTTCTTTGATATGTAAGTAGATTCAACTTGAGTGAAGATTATACTAAGAGCATGCTTAACATAATGAAAAGGTGACTGTTTGTGAGAAACTTCATTTTGAGGATCAAACAAGTAAGTCTTATCCTGATGTGATCAATTCATTCACCTAAGCACACTATGTAAAACACTTTATAACTTCTATCTTTGCAAATCATATTCCCTCTGTTTTGTGTGAACAAAGACCTGAGTTTATGAACACCATGAGATACATATGTATTCAACTGGTGAAAAGATCATGATCCTCATCATCCCTCTGTTTTGTGTAAACAAAGACCTGGGTTAAAGGCACCTCTGTTTTACGTAAGTAAAGACCTGGTGACCTGATGATGATCATATCTAAGCTCTCAAAAGAATCCATAGTGATCAACTGTATATTTACATAAGAGCTTTTATAGCAAAGCATTTATGAGACAACTCATATGTCTCAAGATAGAATTTATAACTTAATGTACATATTTTCTAAGTATGAAAAAATGATAAATTGACTCACAAACGGAGGACAAACTCTAATGTGAATTGAATGTTGAGCCCATAACAGTTTATCTCTAACAAACATGAAAACATGATAAACAGCATGTCTAGTTGATTCCATACTCTTGTTTGGATTTAAGTGGACAAGCATACTTGCAATCAGGACTAGAATCAGGTCACATTTCAACAATCAACTCAATCAGGAAGAAGTTTAGTGTCATAGTATGATCCCATTATATGTGTTTATATGCATGTACATATATCTAATTCAATTTTGTTACTTTTAGTTTATTTATTGTGTGTAATCTTTGGACAGTAATGTGCCTTTCATGCTATTTACTTCATAAATTTATGATGAATGCAACACTTTATCATTAATCACAAATTTAGGGGGAGTAGTTAATACATGAAATACATGAAACATAAAGGCTGAATTCAATGATCCAAATTCAAATGAAGGAATTGGAACTTGAGCACTAACTTGGTTGAAGGATACATGAAGTTTTTCAAATTATATTTCGTGTGCACAAATTGTCATGAAAACAAAGTCAACAAGGTCCAATAGCAATAAATGGTTCTATCAGTTGATTAGGACCATACAATCAAAAGAAGTTTCAAACAGTGCTCTCTAAGCATCAGTAGAAGCTACAGTGTGAAACTTAATCAAGTAGAATATGCCCATCCGTAGATTGGTAAACTACGGTTGTGTTAATATTTTAGAAGTATAATCTATGTTCATAGAGTGGTAATCTATGGATAATCAAGTTATACTTCAAATTATATTTCATTTCTTGATAGTTAGGCATCCGCAGATGTTAAGCATCCGCAGATGTCCTACAAAAGAACTGATTACAATTTTCTAAGCCTAAGGGGGAGTATTGTTAGATCTAGGAATAATAGTTCTAGATCATTTTGTATAGGCTTAGAACTTTAATCAATACATGTAATGAATATTTGTAATTCATTATTTTGATGCATGCATTATGTATATAGGTTAACCCATATGTGCGTTGATTTATGTGTATGATTACAGGTATAAACATTATACTTGGTCAATTTTTGAAATTGACTATGTGTAAGAAACATCTACGGATGAACATTTTTGTTCTTCCGTAGATATCTTTCTTACAAGACATTCATCAGAAGATCTTCTACGGATGAATATGGGTATTCACTGAAGAACAAACACCACACATGAAGAAACTGAAGTGAAGTACCTTCGGAAGAACAAAGTTCCTTCGGAAGAACAAAGTAGATGCTGAAGAACAAAGTAGCTGCGAAAGAACCAGACACGTACTTATATCATACAAGTGTTTTCAAGTCAACAAGTCAATCACAGACTCCAAGAGATTTGTTGTTTCCTTAACAGAAACACGCGTGTCTATAAATATGAGTCCTAGGTTTCAACTCAAAAAGGGGAAGAGACGGCGACAAAAATACCATCACATCGTTTCGCACGATCAACACAAACCCTAACAGCCGTCACATCAACACACCAAAAATCATAAACACAATCATAGCATAGAATTTTGTGAGCAATTATTATTTGATTCTTTGTAATCATTAATCAATTTTAATGAATTACATTTGATTCAAAACATTATTCTTTGCATATTGTTGATATTGTTTGAGCATTTATTGTTTATTTTCTCTAGCATCGATATTTATTAATTAGTCAATTAAACAACGATTAATGGTAATTCCACGATCATTAATTCGAAACCTATCTAACACTGATAATTCCTGATTGCGATCCTTGGGTTCACACAACCCCAACTCGAAGTACAACTCTTCCCAACCGAAATCTAGCAAATTGAAGGTGATTTTGGGTGCTTTCAAGCTTCCCAACACACACTAAATCATCATTGATCATCATATAATTAATATTGAAGATTCAATGAAGACCATGCGTGGCTAAGTTCTTGTTGATTGCTTTTGGGAGTACAATTCATGTTAAGTGAAACAATTGGTATGTTTGATTAGGGTTTTTTGTATTGAACAATGGATTAGTGAATGAAATTTTATGTTTTGATTTATTTAAAAGGTTCACTTATAAATAAAGTTGTGTGCTTGATTATTAGTTTTCGGTTTCCTTGGATCTTGAGCTCATTAAGAAAAGTTGACAACGTGATATAGGTGAATTGGTAACTTTGTGAATGAACGAGTCTTAAAAGATTGTTCCTTTGTTACTACTTTAATCAAAAGCTAAAATCTTGAAGTATTGTTTCTTAGAAACCCTAATTTGAAAGTATCAATTGTGGATCTTGCGGAATTGGAAACCCAGAAGTGATTGTTTCTTAATATTTAATCAAATTCGTTTCAAAGTTTGTTGCTTTTTGCAATAGCGTTCTCGATTTCATCCCAAGTTCCAATTTTTAATATTAAAGTTCGTGTCTTTAAGTTAATTGAGTCATATTGTTAAACACTTTCCACATATTCCCTATGGAGACGGCCTTACTTACCCTTACACAATAAAGGTAGCTAAGACCAATATGATAATTATTTTTGATCGATTCTAGACAACCAATCAGTAACGTCAAGACAGGAGCTTGAGTCAATCTTGTCTTTAGCTCTTCAAAAGCTTTCTCCTGCTCTAGATCCCATACAAACTTCACATCCTTATGAGTCAACTTAGTCAATGGTGAAGCTACCTTGGAGATGTCTTGGATGAATCTTCTGTAATAGCCCACCAAACCCAAGAAACTACAGATCTCGGATAGCATCTTTGGCGACTTCCAACTCATCACCGCCTCAACTTTCGCTAGGTCCACCATGATCCCTTCAGGATTGACTACATGACCCAAAAACTGAACCTCGTGTAACCAAAACACACACTTGGAGAACTTGGCATACAAACTCTCCCTTCTAAGCGTCTCCAGCACCTCCCGAATATGACAGACATGCTCTTCTTCGCTCTTTGAATAAATTAGGATATCATCAATAAACACAATCACTGATTTATCTAGCATAGGCCGACACACCAGATTCATCAGATCCATAAAAGCAGCTGGCGCGTTGGTTAAACCAAAAAACATCACGAGAAACTCGTAGTGTCCATAACATGTATGAAAACCTATTTTAGGAATATCCCGCTCCTTCACCTTCAATTGGTGGTAACCAGATCAAAGATCTATCCTCGAGAACCAACTGGCACCTTGGAGCTGATCAAACAAGTCATCAATCCTCGGTAACGGATACCGATTCTTCACTGTCAACTTGTTCAGCTCACGATAATCAATGCACATCCTCATGCCACCGTCCTTCTTCTTTATCAATAAGATCGGAGCACCCCATGGAGAGATGCTCAGTCGAATGAACCCCTTATCCAGCAACTCTTGTAGCTGAGTCATCAATTCCTTCATCTCGGAGAGACTTAGACGATACGGCGCCTTTGCAACAGGTTAGGCACCAGGTATCAGATCGATCTGGAACTCGATCTCGCGGTCATGTGGCACACCTGATAGATCATCCGGGAATACATGGGAAGTCACACACGACTAGTACGTCCGACAATCGTGGTAGTGACGCATCAACATCCTTCACATAAGCCAGATAGGAACCACATCCACGCCTCATACACTTCTCTGTCACAACCATTGAAATTACTTTCCATACCATGCTAACTCTATCCCCATAAATCGTCACCGAACTCCCATCAGGCGTGATCAATCAAATCTTCTTCTTACGGCACTCGATGTTTGCCTCATAGGCTGCCAGCCAATCCATCCCTAGGACTACATCAAATCCGCCTAAAGGCATCAAAAACAACCTAGTAGAGAACCTATGGCCTTCCAACTCTATGTCATAATCCTCTACCACATCAGAAATCCTGGTAGACTTACCAATGGCAGTTTCTACATCGAAGGGTTCATCAATATTCCTACCCCTAACCGGTAACTCACCAGCATAAATAAAACTCCTACTAGCACCAGAATCAAAAAGCACAGAGGCACAAGTTTGGTTTACTAGGAATGTACCTGACATAACATCGGGGTCCACCCTAGCCTCCTCCTAAGACATAGTGAATGCCTTAGCCTTCGCCCTCTGCCCCTCCTTCTCCTTCTCGATCCCCTTCCATGCCCCAGAGTTCTCAACCCTCGGCTTCTTGCAATCCCTGCTTAGATGGCCCTCTTCACCACAGTTATAACATCTTATAACCACCATAGTCTCTCTCCATATGACCAGGCCTCCCACACTTGAAGCAGATGTTCAATCCCCACTTACATTCCCCCGCATGCTTCTTTCCACACTTATTACATGCCCTCGTCCATGTACCTACCGTCACCAGCTTCCAGTCATCCACCCTTGCCTTTTTGTTCTTGAAAGTGAAACCACCACTGCCAAATCGTTTCCCGTTCCAGTTTCTATCACCACCACCTTTGTTACTCACCTCCACCATTGCCACTTCCTCTCTCTCATCGTATAGTCTCCCTACCACATCGACCACCGACCTAAACGTACCTAGCCGGGTGGCAATCAGGTGTCTACGGATATCCGTGGGCAGATCCTGGATGTATCTCTTGATCTTTTGTGACACAGGCGTCACCTGATCTGGCAATAGCCTTGCCATCTTATTGAACTTAGTCGTATACTGCTGGTGTTTCATGGTTCCCGCCTCCAACTGTAGGAACTCTCTCTTAATCTTATCGAGTTCCTATGAGGACAAAACTCTTCGATCACTAACTTCTTCAACTCACTCCACCTCATCCTTCTAATCACCCTGCTACCCTCAGCCTGGAAAATATTGTCCCACCAACATAGGGCCAAATCCACAAACGAGTGGGTAGCGAACTTCTTTTTCTGGTCCTCCCTGCACTCGTTGATGTCCAACAAAGCTTCCATTTCCTTCACTTATCGGTGAGCAGCAGCAACATTTTGAGGGCTTGCATATCTAGAATGCCCCATAGTTGCACCCCTTTGCAGTTTCCTACACTGCCTCCTCTTCCTCATCATCACTGGAGACAACCATCTCTGTCCCTGGTTGCTCCCCTTCCTTTGAACCTCTCTCCTCGCCCTTTCTCCTAATTGTTTTCCTCCTCTCCTCTTTCTCTTTCTTTTCATCCTTTCTCATGGCTCTAATAACCTTATTCATCACAGATAGTAGTATCGTTTGCATGACATGATGAACTTTCTCCATAACTGTCTCCTTCACTGAGGCCCTCAGGTTATCACTCTCATCATCGCCTTCATGGTGATGAAGCTCGGGCTCTTCAGGAGCTATTTCAGCGGTCCTAGCCCTGTTCCTTGTGTCACGCGGACCAGCACCACGTCCATCACAACCTCTACCTCAAGAAGCCTTCGAAGATCTACCACCAACCATCTCTAAACACTAAGATTCAAACAGCAGCACTGTCATTCAAGGTAATAGCTCAGATTACGTCAAGTATAGCAAGTCCCTAATTACAGTGGCCAGTTGTGATTAGCCATTTACTTTACTTTTCATTCCCCAAGCATTTCCTATCCTGACTACATCAGTATTCAAATCTACTTAGAGCACATAATTCACATAGCACACACACATAATTCCTTTTTCCATTAATTTACATAAAACGTGTACATAAAACATTTAACTGCAGGCATATAGCTACTAGGAATGGCATCCCTTTCCTTTTTGTCCTATTCTTAGTTTAAGTTTAGGTTTTGAAAATAATTTACCCAATTCTCTTAAACTTTAGCTCTGATACCAACTTGTAAGGCCCCGTTCCTGGGACACTTACAGTTGGTCAATTATAGCATAAAACATTTAAGACACATCATTTTGCAGCGGAAATATATCTTTTCATTAATACTTAAAAACCATGTCAAAACATCATGTCGATTTATTTACATCTCAAAAATTGTATTTAATACAATAACATTCCTAAAAAGATGTGGATGCCAGACTCGAATCATTCCTAGTAGCTGATGCAACCATGCCTGCACCTCCTAGCATCAACAATTACCCGCCAACTGATATGCAGACTCTATACAGAAAGAAGAAATGGTATTAGCTTTTGTTAGTCAAGATCTATGTAGATTGGAAGGATTAAACTTAGAGGCTCGAAAATCAAAATCAAGCTTTAGAAGAAACAAGTTTTCGAGCGAGAATTAGTTTCTACGTGGGAGGAATGATATCAGTTTTGGCTCAACAAACAAGCAACTATGAAAGATTTTAAGGATCTCATGCATTCCAAGTTTCATATAAGTTCTTTGGGTCAACTCACATTCTTCTTAGGGTTGCAAGTACAACAAACAACAGATGGAATCTTCATCAATCAATCTAAATATATGGATACCATGTTCAAGAAGTTTCACTTTGAACACTATCAATTAACTAGAACACCAGTAGATACAAAGATGATGATTTGACCAGATCTAAATGGCATATCAATTGATCATCTCACTATCGATCAATGATAGGCACATTCATGAATCTTACTGCTAGTAGATCAGACAACATGTTTAGAGTATGCATTTGTGCATGATATCAGGCTGATCCCAAGAAGTCACATGTCAATGTTGTCAAGAGGATATGCAAATACCTCAAAAGTAAACTAGCTCTTGGTTTGTGGTATCCAAAAAAAGGCAACTTCAAGCTGTATGCATATACAGATAGTGACAATAAGCAATGCAACTTCAACTGAAAGTGCACATCTGGTGGTTGTCAATTTCTTGGTCCAAGTTTTATGTCATGGTAGTTCAAGAAACAGACAAACATGTCAGTTTCTACTACAAAGGATCAATACATTGCAGCATCCGCTTGCTGTTCACAAGTACTCTAGATTCAAAAGAAGATGCTTGATTATGGGTTCAATTTCTCACACACACCAACACATATTGACAACACAGCTTAAGTACAACACTCAAAACTAAACATATTGAAATCATATATCATTTTTTGAGAGACTGTGCTGAAAAATGATTAATCAAGTTGATTCATGTTCATACTTATAATTAACTTGCTAATTTATTTATTAAGGCTTTTGAATCTAGTAGGTTTGAATTCATTGTACAATTAATTGACATGATTAACCTAGAATGAAAAATACAAAAAGTAGAATAATTTGATTTATTTCATGATCCATCAAAATTTTCAAATATTCAAAATATAAAAACATTGAAATAATATGTCTTTCCTTTGAAATATTAAAAAGACAAACAAAGAAAATTCAAGAAAAATCACAAACAATATGTTTTTAATTTGAATAATATAGAATATGCCAATTTTACATAAGAAATGATATAACTAAAGTCAGTATATCATTTGCAATGCATATCTCAAATCATTAATGACTGACATATATTATTTGATGTGTGGGTAGGCTCAGCTTGAAATTGAAGATATATGCTTTTATGATAAGCTAAAGATCCTCATTCCATTGTAAAGCTATCATCTTAGGGTATGGGTAGGTATTAGCTTATCCAAGTGGGTATGTGTGTAGCTCCTAAACTCACCAGGCATTTTATGAATCTCATTTACCCAAATCAGTTTCTCCTTTGTTTTGCTGAGTAAAGACATGGAGTAAAGAGGCATAAAGTGCTAATGTTCATGATTCAAAAAAGATTCCCAATAAGGAACACATCCCAAAGTGGATGATCAATAAAGTCCATCATGGCCTACACTCCAAAATGAATGAATTAAAAGAATCCCAAAGTCAATCACCTCCAAAATTGAGTCAATAAATAAGGATCAAAGTATAAATCCCAAAGGGATCCCTTAACCACAAATAAAATGGGATTTCATAACCAAAATGACCAGGTCATGTAAGTTTAAAGTTCTAACATGCATTTTATGTGGGTGGTCTATCTTTCTTCGATTCTGAGTGTGAGGTACATAGAGAATGGTTAAAAAATTAAAGCATGATAAAATCACAAAGTATAGAAAATATAAACCATTGTATGAGTTAAAAAGACAAATATACCTGTACTCAATATGTGTGTGATTATGCCTATTTTTGAAATAATGTTTGCATTGTGAAGGGTAAGATTGATTTAATCTCATAAAAGGTATTATTCTATACATTTATACAGAAAGCAAATCAACAGTTCAAAAAAAATATTTCCTTTTCATTGTTGTTTTCTATGGTATCTTGAAATTTTTTAATTTTTAAATTTTTAAAGTTATTATCTTGTTTGGATATAAACTTTGGGGTGAGTAATTAAAAATATCATGAAAAAACTCGTAAACATTAAAAATGATTAAAATTAAAAAATATTTAATTTCATTTTTGAGCAATTGTTTAGTTTTTTTTTAAAATATCAAAAATATATACGCAATTGTATTGGTGTGCATATGCAAAGAAATTACCATAGTATTTTGTAAGACCCGGGTATTTTTTTTTTAAAGACGAGAAAGAAAGAATAAATGTGCAGAAAAAGAAAGAAAACACAATTTAACCCAAGTTGAGGGGCTAAATATGTCAAAAGGACAAAAAGAATAAAAGTGGGTGCATAAAGTAGGCATGGCCGCCCACACATCTCTGCATATATTCTTTTAACCGGATTTTCTAGAGAGAGAAAGAGCAGAGTTCGGATTTTGAAGAAGGAAGAATAAGAAACCAAATTCAAGGTGTTTGAACTCATTTGCAAACGGATTTGAAGGAATTCATACTCGAAGGTTGTCAAAGGTGAGTTCTAGAACCCCCTTTTTACTTGTTTTAACTGATTTTGGGGCTGGAAATGCATGTATGTATGTTTTATGAATGTGGGTTTTATACCTGTATGAATGTGTATGTGTGAATGTGGGTGGATTATGATTTGGGTGATTTATGATGTTATGATGACGCCATGTTCATATTATTATGCTTAGAATGCTAGAACTAAGCTTAGAACATGATGAATTGATGATTTGGGGCTGAATATGATGTTATTAGTATGTATTTGTTGCCCATGCGCCCAACGGTTGAATTTGCTCGTGATGCCCCATGCGCCCAAAACCCATGCGCCCGAATAGTATCCATGCGCCTAGAATAGGCCGAATCTGACTAAGTGTTCCAAGCGCCCAAAACTGCCCATGCGCCTGCATAGTGCCCATGCGCCTAGAAATTTGCCCAGGAGACTTAAGTGTTGGGTCATGCGCCCAAATAGTGCTCATGCGCCTGAAAGTTCCCCATGCGCCTAAGTGTTCCCATGCGCCCAAAAGGCCATGCGCCTACATAGTGCTCATGCGCCTATGCCTTAGAATATTTTCTGAAATTTTGGGGAAAATGTAAAGTGTAGGCTTTGACTTGGGATGTTCCCGAGGGTGATGTATGTTGACTTTATGATGTCATATGTGATGTGATGATGCTATGTATGGTATGGTTACGTTTATGTTATGTTCCTTATTATGTATGTTTATTTTCCGTGGCTTTACGTGGTATGATTACGAAAAGTAAATGGAAAGTATTATGTAACGTAAAGCGGAAGATAATGAAGAAGGGAACGTAAGGAATGAAGGAATGCATGCATTAACGAATGAATGGAAAAGTCTTGTAAGCCAAAGGTTGAGGTGAGTGACTGTGTTGTCACAAAAGACTCGTAAGCCAAAGGTTGAGGTGAGTAACTGTGCTGTCACAAAAGACTCATAAGCTAAAGGTTGAGGTGACTGACTGTGTTGTCACAAAAGACTCGTAAGCCAAAGGTTGAGGTGAGTGACTGTGTTGTCACAAAAGACTTGTAAGCAAAGGTTGAGGTGAGTTACTGTGTTGTCACAAAAGACTCGTAAGCCAAAGGTTGAGGTGAGTGACTGTGCTATCACAAAAGACTTGTATGCCAAAATTGAGGTGAGTGACTGGTTGTCTCAAAAGACTCGTAAGGGGTTCAATCCTTGAGATTGACCCGGATCTTTGTCGCTTACCCTGGTGCTGGTGCCAGGCTTTGTGCGCAATGAATGGAAGTCTGATAAACTTCGGCCCAGTACCCGCTTTGTGCCAACGTTTGGGGTATAGCTGATGACATTGATCCGGAAGGAATGGACGAAGGAAGGGTAATGAATGAAATGTACGGAATGAAAGATAACGAATGATAAAGATGACGTACGATAATGAATGAACGGGAGTCAACGAATGACGATGAAAGATAATAATAAATTATTATCTATGTCTACGTATGATGCATGATCACATATGAAAGTAAAGAAAGAATGGTTTTAAACGAAAGAAATGTATTTTGTTTTTATAAAAACTAGAACTCACTCAGCAACGCTGACTTTTATGTGTTTCCAGTTGGCAGGTAATGTTGCTGAGGATGGCACAGGGCAGCTACTTGGCATTTTTGGATGGCATCCGTTGTTTGAATCATACTGTTTTTTTGTGATGGAATGCAACGAGTGATATTATGTAACAGTTAACTGCAATGTATTATTTTGCAAAAGCAATTATAATGAAATAGTTTGTTTAAAAGAATTCCGCTGCAATATTTTGGTAAAGTTAATGTATGTTTTATGCTTTGTGTGCAATGATTGACTAGCTGTAAGCGTTCCGGGAACGGGGCCTTACATATTTCAGTCTATGCAGGTATTTAATGCACAAAGATGCCTAGACTTTGTCAGAATTAGAAATTTATTTTACATCGGGAACAAATCAAACCATGTGAGAATTGACACCATCAACACAGTCAAAAATCAAGAAATGTTAAAGTCAATAGACTAGCAATAGTGCAAACATCATATCAGGCATCATCTATAAAAACATTAAATTTTACAAAGTTAAAAATTTAATATGGGTAACAGTATTAGTTAATACAGGTGAAGGTAACCCTAGCATTCAAACCAATGCGGGTAGTCATTTGTTTAGAATAATATCAAGTGAAAAACAAATGCTAGTAACAATGTTTACCCGAATGCGAGCGACCAAAATACTTGTTTGGATAAGTATTGTTCATCCGAATTTCATTAATGTGATGAACAGTGTCAAATATGGGTAAAAGTGTTATTAACATTTTATGTAAAAAAGTTTCTAAGTGTTAAAACTTAGTCAATGCTATTGAACAAATGCGAAGCATAGTACTTAGTACTAAGTGTTCATAACCAATTGACTAAATGCAAGCATGAATTATGAGAACAGTTTTCACTAAAATAAATGCGGGCACTATTCATCGCATTTGTAAATGCTAACATAACACTGTTCATCATATTTGTAAGATGTGTACCATAGTTAAAAAAACTAAGTTGCATTCGCATTAATGAATGCAAGTAACTCTAGCAAATACGAATGAATTATTTGTTCATTCGCATTTGTTAATGCGATGAATAGTAAACGAATGTGAGCTACAATAGCTTAGTCAAATGAAAATTCACATCCGCATTTGTTTACAACACTTGTGCAATACAAAATAAACTCAATCCATCTATTTAAACACGAATCAAAAGCTCATTTACTTTTCAAATTTGAGTGAACTTATAATGTGACAAGTTTTCTTGCCCTTTCATCATCCAAAATCAATCATTTACCATTTGAGTATTGATTATAAGGTGATATATTGAGTTTCTTTGAATCAAACAACACCCAATAGTTTCGAACATGAACCCCTCCAACTAAAATCAAGTCTAATAAGAAGTTAATATCATTATTCTAAATCATAAAAACCATTAATGATGATTATTAAATTAGATAAATAAAAAATTTCCAAAAAAGATAAACCCCGATGAACAGGGTATACATCATAATAGATTCTGAGACCAAGTTAAAACTTAAATGTATGATTTTGACATTTAATGAGTCAAACTTTGACTATCAACTTCATAAGTCAAATTAATTTCATATAGATCATCTTAAACTTATTTCCATAATCAAATCATCTCATACATGTGTCTCTTGTGCAGATTATGGCCAACCTAACTTGGAGCAAACTTCATAATGTCAGTGGTTTCTTTCACCTTGATGTCCCTTAAGCTGCTAATCCTAGAGAGATGATCTGATTCATTCAAATTACGTGAGTGGCACATGCTATTACTGTAAGAATAGTTATATATGAAAGGTTCATCAGATAATTATAGGGCTTTACAGAAGTAGCTATGATTGATGATGTGCCTAGACTAATAGGGAGGATTGATGATCTATAAGAGCTGATTATCACTGGAAAATCTATGGACAGTGTCTATAAGTTGGTGATGATGCTGGATAGCCTTATGAACCGGATGAAGATGAGATACTATCCTTCTTTGCCAATATTTGATATGAGGGTGGTTTTTAAGGCAAGTATATTGTTAAGGGGCAAGTATATTGTTAAGGGGCAAGTGGATCTATTATGGAGATTTCTAATTCACTATTATCAGCATTGTATATTGATGGAATTCAAATTCATGGGTTTTGGAACTTAGAACACCAAGAACAAAACAATGAATTTCCCCAAGGATCGATTTCAATCTCTCAAATATAACAAGTTATTATAGAATCAATACTCATTAATCATAGTGTGGAACCCTTGATTAATGATATGATATCTATGTGTGTGTGTGTGTATGATTGTATGTTTGCTAGTGATTGAATTCTTGAATGATAATAAACTGCTTGTTTGATTGATTGTTCAAAAGCTTACAAAGGATTAGGATATACTGCTATTTATAGCCTATATAAAGAGCTATGTATAATTACAAAAATACCCTTATGTAAAAACTAATTACATATAATCCTAAGTCTAAGTGTTGTCTGCTGTGGATGATAACATGTCCGCTGTGGATGTGTAAACGTCCGCTGTGGATGAATAAGTTGTCCGCTATGTATGATAGTCATCCGCTATGAACACTTGATGAATGTTTGTCTGGTTGTTATCCACTATGGATGTGCATCCACTGTGGACTTGTTCATCAGCTGTGGTAACTTGTTCATCCACTGTGAGTACTTGATCATCAGCTGTGATAACTTGTTCATCCACTGTGAGTACTTGATCATGAGCTGTGAAGTTCTTCATCCATTGTAAGCACTTGGACTACTTCATACTTCATCTGCTAGTAACATTTATTCAGCTGCTGTTGGCATATCTTCATCCAGTGCCAACACTTGCAAAATTTCTTTTATCTACAAACCTGAAAAAGAAATTTAAACAATAATTAGTGTATGTTATGAATGTTAATGAATCTAATGTGTTAGTTAATGATTTTTTTGAATATTAGAACACATTGTGTTTGACTATGGCAAGCATTATCCTTTTTATACACTTGTTGAGTCTAACAATACTCCCCTAAGGATGATGTTGCTAACTCTTAATGTTTGCTTGTTACTGTTTTGTTTATTAGTGATAATGTGTCTGTTTATTTTTGATATGAATGATTGCATGATTGATATGATTGCATGATTGACTGTTATGATTTGTTTGCTATGTTTTTTTTGAATGATTGGATGTTATGATTGTTTGCTATGTCTGTTATGCATGATTGAATGTTATGATTGTTTGCTATATCTGTTGTGAATGATTGGACGTTATGATTGTTTGCTATGTCTGTTGTGAATGATTGAATGTTATGATTGTTTGCTATGTTTGTTGTGAATGATTGAATGTTATGATTGTTTAAAGGTTAGAGGCATATTGTTATACCTATTTGATGGAAAATCAGTGGTGAAATCCAACAGATATTGGGTTTTTATTGATTAGGGGTTTAAGGGTTTATCACACTGTTGTAACATTTTAGAAATTTTATGTTGCGTCTCACACTCGTGATGAGTGAAAATATGACAAGTGTTAATCTATATATACTACGGACAAAATGAATGTTCATTGTGTATAAAGTGTGTATGTGCACTTTGTAAACAGTTAAACTTAAAATAATTTTAATTTATCCACTTTGAGTTACACATACGCTGTGAGTGCAGTGTCCGCTCTACAACTTTAAGTTGCACGCTGTGGACCCTTGATTGTTTTTGTGTTCACAGCGGATGAACATTTGGTCATGCGTTGTGTGAACAGTGCATCCGCTATACAACTTTTAAATTGTACGTTATGGACCCTTGAATGTTTTTGGCTGTATATATAGCAGATGACTATTTGGTCATGCGCTGTGTGTTTGACACTATTCACATAGCGGATGAACATTTGTTCATGCACTGTGTAAACATGAATGATTATGCACATATTCTGCTATGTTTGATATTTCCATATTTATATTTCTTCCAAATTTTTGCATATTTATAACAACCTTTTATAAAATGACAAAAATTTGAAATTATGTTAATGGAAATTATCAAAGTCCAATTTGATTGTATGCATGATAAACATTTAGAAAGATAGCACTTTATCTAACTAAAAAATGGATGATTTTCATGCTTTGACATGAATCATTTGCACATAATAGAGATCACACTAGTCTTTAATCCTTACTGAGTTGATTGGATGATTTGAGAATTGACATAGACTAATAAAATGTTGATTGCAGATATTGTGATCCACTTAAACTCATGCATAGTATTAATGATTGATTAAAACAGCGAGTGATTATCATGTTTTTGGTGTATTAAGAAGATTTGTATGTACCCCACATCTGATTTTATGTTAAGATTAATCCTCCTTAAGATATGCTAGAAAACACTTTTAATACTTATGACCTAGCTACTTAGGAGTATAAATGCTCAATTTGATCCAAATTGTTTGATCCTCATTGGGATTCTTTTTCACTTCACTTTGGAAGGCGATCCTCTTCGGGATTCTTTTGATTCATACACAAGAAATATAGTCTAAAAGACTTTATTGATTGTTCATCCATTATGGATGTATTCCTCATTGGAAATCTTTTTGGATCATGATGTAGGTCATTCAGGTCTGTGCTCAGCATAACAAAGAATGCCTTAGTGTACTCAAGGTCTATGAAAATCATATCAAAGGAGACACTTGTATGATTGAGCAATTTATAAATGGTTTCACTTGTTGTATAGTAGTTACTTTACAAGCAATCTATATTGGATAGACCAATGCTCACCATAAACCAAGATGTGTTTCTAACCACACAATCAAAAGAATTTAGTTCTTCACTATTGTATGTGATGTTATGTGTCCTATGCTGAGCCTATCCACATATCAAACAAAGTATTGTCAGTCTTTATCAGTGGAAAATGACTCAAGTGAGAAGTAAGCTAGTGTACTATCATTTCAAATGAGTGGTCATATGTGATTCAAATTATTTATAATTGGAAAACATAAATGTTTGTTTGATGTCTTGATTTTGAAAATATGTATGTCTGATGTTAAATTTTGACTTTAACAAAATCAAGCTTGTTTGAAATTAAAGTTTTGAAAACATTCCTTTTTTGGTACATAGTTGATCATACCAAGTGACTGAACTAGAAATTCAAATCTTGTTGAATCAAATGATTTTGTAAACAGTCAGTCAATTGATTGTCGGTGTGGACCTTGATCAACTTTATTAGACCCTTTTCTGAGCAATCTCTCAGAAAGTGGTATCTGATATCTATATGCTTTGCTTTTTTAATGTTGAACGGAATTGTCAGTGATAAACATGGCAGTAGAATTGTCAATGTGTATGGGTGTTTTAAGAAATTTAAAGCCATAATCAAGCATTTGGTTTTGAACCCAAAGCACTTGAGAACAACATGCAAAAGCAGCTATATATTCTGCTTCAGTTGTTGACACAGACACATTTGTTTGTTTCTTGCACTACCAGGAGATCAATCTTGATCCAAGAAACTGACATCCACCTGTTGTGGACTTTGTATTATTATTGCATCCACCATAATAACTATTAATGTAAGCGAATAAAAAGAAATCTCCATCTTTGGATACCATAGTCCAAGTGCTAGTTTGCGTTTTAAGTATCTTAAAATTCTCTTTACAGCATTTATGAGTGATTCTTTGGATCTGCTTGGTATCTGGACCACATGCAAACTTCATACATGATGTCTGGTTTACTTGCAGTTAGGTATATCAGCAAGCGTATCATGGATCTGTAGAGCTTTTGATCAACTAATGTTCCTTCTGGATTGGGGCCAAACTTCAATCCAGTTGCAAATAGTGATTTGCAGATATGCAATTAGACTGTTGTATTTTTGTAAGATCTGATTCACATACATGCTTTGATTGTTAAAATTCCTTCAGCAGATTGTTGAACTTGAAGACCAAGGAAGAAGGTAAGTTCTCCTATTAAGCTTCTTAGGTCTAGATTAATTGTATAGGTTTAGAAGATTATTCATCTATTGTAATGAACTCTTTGTAAACTCTTTATCTTTTTTTATCCAAGCTATATATATATGTTAACCCAAATTATTATTTGTTGATTATATGTGTAATTGCAGGAAAACATCATAACTTGGTCATTTAGAAATTTGACCAAGTACAAGAACATCTATGAAAGAACAAGTCAAGGAATATGCATCCGTGGATCTCCTGCGAAAGCATTGTAACATCTACGGAAGAACAAGTCTGCTCGTGAGATCAAGTTACTGCTGCTCCTGTGGTAAAGAAAGCTTGCTCCTGTGATGAAGTTCAATATGAAGATTAAAGAACCAACTCCTACGGAAGGCTAACTCCTACGGAAGACTAACTCCTAAGGAGGCTATCTCCTGGGCGTATAATACGTCGGTCGCCATATGGGTGGCATATCAGTGAGTGTATTTGACAAAAATTACAGAAATTTGGGCGTAGGAACACTGAGGGGTGTATGATATGACGCCCCTGGGCGTATCATACGCTGGTATTCAAGAAACACCTAGATTTTGTGGATCTTGATGTCTACTTAAACCTATCCAACCCCAACGGAAGTACAACTCTTCCCAGCGGAAATCTAGCAAATTGAAGGTGATTTGGGTGTTTTCAACAACTCTTCCAGCGGAAATCTAGCAAATTGAAGGTGATTTGGGTGTTTTCAAGCTTCCCACACACAAATCATCATTGATCATCATATAATCAAGACTGAAGATTCAATGAAGACCATGCGTGGCTAAGTTCTCGTTGATTGCTTTTGGAAGTACAATTCATGTTAAGTGAAACAATTGGTATGTTTGATTCGGGTTTTTTTGTATTGAACAACGGATAAGTGAATGAAATTTTTATTTTGATTTAGTTAAAACGTTCACTTATAAATAAAGTTGTATGCTTGATAATCAGTTTTCGGTTTTCTTTGTAGACAACATGATATAGGTGAATTGGTAACTTTGTGAATGAACGAGTCTTAAAAGATTGTTCCTTTATTACTACTTTAATCAAAATCTAAAATCTTGAAGTATTGTTTCTTACAAACCTTTTTTAAAAGTATCAATTGTGGATCTTGCGGAATTGGAAACCCGGAAGTGATTTTTTCTTAATATTTAATCAATTCGTTTCAAAGTTTATTGCTTTTTGCAATAGCGTTCTTGATTTCATCCCAAGTTCCAATTTTTATAATTGAAGTTCGTGTCTTTAAGTTAATTGACTCATATTGTTAAACACTTTCCACATATTCCCTGTGGACGACCTTACTTACCCTTACACAATAAAGGTAGCTAAGACCGATATAATAAATTGTTTTTCAATTAGTCTTGACAACTAGATCAAAATGGCGCCCTTGCCGGGGAATTAATGTGTTTTCTTTATTTTTATTAAAATTTATAAAAAAAAACCCAAAAAGATTTTGCTTTTCTGTTTTTCTTTCTTTAATTTGTTTTCTTGTTCAGTATTACACGAGGTATTGTTTGTTTTCTTGTTTGCAGGTAACAATTACGTTAATGCATACAAGATTTTCAGGAAGGACCTCACCATTGATATATGATCCAGAAATTGAGAAGACTACAAGAGCGAATCGTGTGTTTTAAAAAGCATCAACTTCAAGGGCATCTTAAACTCGTGGTCAAACAAGATCGAAGAAGGTACATCATCAGCAACAGTTCATCGGATATTAAGCAGACTTTCAAGAACACCCAAAAGTATCCAGTCAAGAATGATGAACAATCCAGAAAACCAAGGAGTACCACAACCCAACCAACCTTTGGAGATATTCCATAACCCGTATTCCCTCCACCTGACGATCCTCCACCTCAACCACAACAAATGCAACCTCAACCTCAACCTCAGGGGCGATCCCTGTAATTCAAGGTGTGCAAAACCTACCTCTGTCCATGAACTTCCAACCGATGCCAAATTTCTGGGTTCGTATCCATGTTTTCAGCATGACGTTGAAAGAAGCCATGATAGCAATGAGGACCGGTTTTTAGTTGAAGGAAGTCACCACACTAATTATGTGGAAGAGTGGATTGAAGATCAATTCGACATGGACGGACCAAACCAATGTTATTTTGAGGATTATAGGAACCAACGGGCTATCAAAACTGTCAACCAAATCAGGATCAGGGTAGTTATGCTCAACCACCCATTCGCAACAATGTTGAAGGTCACCATTTAATGGCATACCGCCAATCTAGGAGCGCAACATTATGTACCAGCACATGGGGTGGATAGTCACTTTCGTCCCTCCATTGCCATCAATTAATCTCCTATAGTTTCACCAACACAAAAGGGATGAGCTTTTGAAGTCCAACCACAATGCTTAGGAATTATACCACACTTCCATGGTATGGAAACCAAAGAACCCTATTTGCATATATCTGAATTTGAGGCATCATGTAGCACCATTGGTGGCCAAGGCTTTTCACTAGACGGAGTTAAATTGGTCCTATTCCAATTTACCCTTAAAGACAACACCAAACAATGGTTCCTATCTCTACCATCTGTAAGTATTCACACATGGGTAGAAATGCAACAACAATTCTTGGATGAATACTATTCTTCCAAAGGACAAGTGATGCAAGGTGAGCCATTCGAGGATTTACACAACAATTAGGTGAACAGTTTCATGAAGCTTTTCACCTATTCAAAGTGATGCTAAAAACGTGTCCATATCATGGCATAGCTAAGTGGGAGTTGATTTCAGTATTCTATGATGGGCTATCACCGGAGGATGCTAGAGATGTAAACTCCACAAGTGCAGGAACCTTCACCTTAAACCATGAGGATGATGATTGGGATATTCTTGAAAGGATGAGCGTAATCTCCAAGAAGCTTGCACAATCAAGTCGGAGGTCAAGGGGTCCAAACATAAAGATGGTGAATGATCATGTGGCCATGGATAGAATTACGGTTCTAGAAGGAGAAATTGCAAGCCTTAAAGTTGGAGAGTGGCGTGGCGAACATGTCTAGTGAGTATGTAGTGTGTGATATGTGCAATGACATCGACCATACATCGGTCACATGCTACTTGAATTTGGGGAAGAGTGAAAGTGTACATCAATTACAAGGCCAAGAGAAAGGAAGACATACGACACGAATTCCAACACTTATCATCCCGATCTTAGAAATCACCC
Source organism: Flaveria sonorensis (assembly GCA_025506505.1). Taxonomy (NCBI): domain Eukaryota; kingdom Viridiplantae; phylum Streptophyta; class Magnoliopsida; order Asterales; family Asteraceae; genus Flaveria; species Flaveria sonorensis. Next base: position 29,396,824 of record CM046440.1, on the reverse strand, counting down.
AAACCTTAGATATGGTAACAATACTAATCAACTGAATCCTCCTTTTGAGGTACCAAATCAAGGAAGCAACCAATATCAAGGCCAACAACAAGAATACAATCAAGGGGTTATCAAGGAACAACTACAATCAAAGAAATGACCACACGGCAGTCAATATAATCAAAGGAATCAACAACATCAATAAGGTGCTTCTACTAACAATGGCAATGACAACTCAATTTTGTCAGCAATTCAAGACCTCGCAAAGGAGATGAAAGAGTTTAGGTAATTCAAAGAGGTGCCAGAAAAGACCAATGAGGCCATTGCCAAGCAATTAGGACAATTAGCTGAACAATTGTCCGAACGAGAACTGGGGAAGCTTCCAAGTGATACAACAAAGAACCCTCAACATCAAGCCTCAAGTTCAAAGAATGTTCACATCAATTTGGTTAGTATCCTTCCTAAATCTGAATATATTGATTATGATTTAACCTCTACTCCTCAAGTAGTTGTAGGTAACGATAAGGAAGTAGATGAAGAGAAGGAAGTGACCCGGGAGCACCAATCATTCCCATCCAACTCAAGAAATTTAAAATCAAGCGGGCACTTTTGGATTATGGAGCTGGGGTGAGCATCCTGCCGGGAAGTTTGTATGACCAATATGACTTTGGTCCATTACATGAAACTGACAAAACAAGGGTGCTTGTTGATTCGACATGGAAACAACCCTGGGGGATGGTTAAGGATTTGATAATCAAGTTAGGAGAGTTCTACTACCCTGTAGACTTTATGGTGCTTGATTATGCACCAGTAAGGACGAATAAGCAACCAAAGGTAATTTAGGACGACCATTCTTGGCAACAGCCAAAACTCAAATAAATTGCCGAGATGGAATTATCGACATAACATTCAAAAACCGTAAGTTGCTCTTTAATGTGATTTCAAAATCAATTACATATGTTGTCAACAATGATTGTTCTGTATCAGATGCTACTAACGCGGGTGCTCCTCCTTACATTTCACATGTAAGCAGGACATCACCAAGAAAAATGGTTTTGATCCTGATAGGTTTGAGTTTGAGAATGTGGAAAAGGAGGAGAATATGAAGGTGAAGCCACCAAGGATGAAAATCCGAGATGAAAGGTTAAGATGGGTAAACCACGGATCATAAGAATTCAAGGATTAAAGAAACAATGTTTGGCCAAAGCTTGAGTGAACAAGAAAATCTACAAGATGGGATAAGCAATTCTTCAAGATAAATTGAGAGAAGCACTCAATTCGACCACCATAAGTGGTCTAAGGTAGGTTTGGCTGAAGACCTAAAACTTAGTGCTTACGCTAGGTAACCCGAGAACTTTGGGGTGTGTGTTCACTAGAAACCCTCACCAAACTACACTTGTCCACTCGGGTCAACTGAAGGGGTTTAAAGGCATGTTGCATACGCTAAATGCAATCGTGATTCCTAAAAAAGTGAGTTTCACTCTTTTATTAGTTTTTGATTTTTTTCTTCTTTGTTTTGTTTTGATAGTCAATCACGACACGCAAGCACTCAAGTGTGGGGAGGCACAATTCGATTGATGAAGGCTTCTAATAATGACTGTGATCAGGTCCATGTGCTCTTTCCACTACTTTGGTTTTGAACAATATTTTTTTTCATGCTTTCATTGAAATGATTGATCATATGTTTGGATATGGTATACTAGTTGTTGGGTTTTTACAAGTTTTAACAAGGATGTTTAACCATTTAAATAACAAAACGCAGCGGATATAAGGGGTTTAAAACTTGTGTTATATTCTGAAAATAAACATTTATATGTTCAAGAAAACAAACCCAAGAACAAGGATCACATATATGTGAAAAGAAATGCTATCAAAACCAACCATAGGATGTACATGAATACTACCTTTCTTGAACAAGCAAGTTGGATACGGATAAGAGGAGGAAGATGATGTTTCTTGAATGTCTAGTATTCAAAAGAGAAGACCTCAAGCTTGTATACCCACAAGCTCTTGCAAAGCACCAAACTTGTTAGGAAGTTAACACCCAAAGCCTTCTTTTTCAAGCTCTAGATCCGTGGATTGTGAAGAGCAAGATGGAGAAGAAAGAGTTCTTTGCATGTGTGAGAGAGAGAGTGTGGTTGAGTGTGTCTTCCAAGGGATTAAAGTCTTGTATTAAAACAAGACAAGGAATCCCAAGAAAGCAAGGCAAGGGCGGCCGGAAATTTGGGTTCAAAATGGGTTCCCCCCATTTAAAAAACACCCTTTTAATTCATTTTAACCACTCATTAAGTTATATAATTAAACCAATTTTAATCTTATAACTTAAACACTCTTATATTTGATGTTATTTAACTTATTTAAACAACATTACAAATGATATCTCATGAACAAAATATCCATATAATTTGTTCTATCTCAAATGCAATAATTCAGAAAACCCATTTTCTAAATTGGTGTCATAATTTATTTGCTTGATCATGATCAACAAATAAATGTTTAACGGTGTTTGCCTAGCTTGTTATTGGGTATGACCCGACTTGGATCATAACGTACTAACCACATCAATCTTGTATGTGTCTTGGGCATATAAGATCCAACAATCTCCCACTTACACAAGATTCATAGAAGATTGATGCAAGCAGTAAATACCGCCTAACAACGGTTTACTACCCTTAATACGTATGACTAAGTGCCATTCAATAACATCATCCCCTTCAAGTATCTTACTCAAAAATGTTTTAGGTGAATCAATCATCTATCCTTTTGTCACAGATGTCATGTTAAATCTTAGAGACACAGAATGATCATTCTCCATTGACTTAACTTTAGCAGGCCTTAGACATCTTACTCTCAACGAATAAGAGGAACAAATCCCATCTTGATTACATACGTCTCTCACAATCACCTCGTGCTATACCTGAATTTAGTCTTATGTACTGCCATGTTTCAGAACAGCGAAGAACTAAGTCAAAGTATAATACCCGGTGAATATCAAGACCCAATATGTATCTCAGGTCAGAGGATACCAAATGATATTCGCCTTTACTCAAATTTACTTATGATCAATCAAGAAGATTCCATGTAGTAATATTTGAGATGCGGGTCAGTCCAATATTTATATCCCATAAATATCTATGAACTTTGGCAGCAACCCTTTGCTATATATTCATCCAAATGAATATCTACCAATCCAAGTTCATAATAGTCTTACCCTCATACTTGTTCCCACAGGTATGAACGACTACGGACGTTTAGAGTAAATGATTTACTCATGGATTAAACATGCAAAATTGGAACATTAGTTGAAACATTATAACCATATAATTCATTCAAGTAATAAAAGGTTCCAATATCCAAATACAAGATCACAAAATCAAATCCAGTCACTAGAATATCGAAGTCCCATGGCACAAGTATGACCCTCATGCTTTGCCTTTTCAAGAAGCTTCGTGAGTGGATCCGCAATGTTTTGATCCGTGTGAACTTTGCGAATACATATTTTCCCTTTTCAACTTCATCCCTTATGTAGTTGAATCTCCGCTCAATGTGCCTAGTCTTTTGATGTGCACGGGGTTCCTTGATTTGAGCAATCGCACCCTCATTATCACAAAGAATTTCTAGGGGGTCCTGAATGGAAGGGACAACCCTAGATCGGCAATGAATTTCTTCAACCATGCAGCTTCTTGAGCTGCTAATGAAGCGGCGATGTATTCTGACTCTGTAGTTGATAATGCCACCACATCTTGTTTAGAGCTCTTCCAAGAGACTGCTCCTCCATTTAGGATGAAAATGTATCCCGATTGTGATCGTGAGTCATCCCGATCAGTTTGGAAACTCGCATCCGTGTAACCTTTTACCACGAGTTCCTCCTCACCAGATCCATAGATTAGGAACATATCTTTAGTCCTCCTTAGGTACTTAAGTATGTTCTTAACAGCCATCCAATGACTATTTCCAGGATTTTGCTGGTATCGGCTTGTCATGCTCAAGGCGCATGACACGTCCGGCCTAGTGCATATCATTGCATACATGATGGATCCTATAGCAGACGCATACGGGATTCCCTTCATTTTATCTTGCTCATCCTTTGAGCTTGGACATTGAGTCGTACTCAATATCGTTCCTCTTTGAATAGGTACCGTACCTTTCTTAGAGTTCTCCATCTTGAACCTTTTCAAGATCTTGTCAATGTATGCACTTTGATTTAAACCTATCAACCGCCTTGATCTATCCCTATAGATCTTTATTCCCAAAATGTAGGCGGCTTCACCAAGATCCTTAATGGAAAAACAGCTTCCAAGCCAGGTTTTTATACCTTCCAAGGTTGGAATGTCATTTCCAAATAGTAGGATGTCATCGACATACAATACTAGGAAAGTGATGATGCTCCCACTAGCCTTTTTATACACACAAGCCTCATCAGCATTTTGATGAACCCAAATTTAATTACCTCTTCATCAAAACGGTGATTCCAACTTCTTGACGCTTGCTTCAATCCATAGATTGATTTCTTTAACTTGCATACTTTGTTAGGATGTTTTGGGTCGACAAAACCTTCAGGCTGAACCATATAGACATCTTCCTCAAGATATCCATTTAGAAAAGCGGTTTTGACATCCATTTGCCAAATCTCATAATCATAATGAGCAGCTATGGCAAATAATATCCTAATAGACTTTAGCATTGCAACAGGCGAAAAAGTCTCATCATAATCAACCCCTTGAGTTTGAGTGAAACCTTTTGCTACAAGTCTAGCTTTATAAGTATCCAAGTTTCCATGCATATCGGTTTTCTTCTTGAAAACCCACTTACTTCCAACTACCTTGGAGTTAAGAGGTGGTACAACCAAGTCCCACACTTGGTTGTCATACATGGATTGCATCTCAACATTCATGGCTTCAAGCCATTTGTCACAATCCAAATTGGACACTGCATCATGGTATGTGATTGGTTCATCGGAATCAACCACATAGCACCCATCCATGAAAAATCCATATCTTTCAGGTGGATTACTAGTTCTACCAGATTTGCGAACGTTTTGTGTGTATTGATCAACCATTTGATCATTCTCAACATCCTCATGTTGAGTGCTAGTGTCAACCAAACGTGTATCGGGTTGTGGACCTTGATCCTCCTCAAGATCTACTATTCTACTGCTAGCTCCTTCCATAAGGAACTTGGCTTCCAAGAACTCACCCTTCTTGGCAACAAACTCCTTTTGTTCCAATGGATCATAGAAATAATATCCCATAGAATCTCTAGGATATCCAATAAAAATACACTTAGTGGAACGTCTTTCTAACTTGTTTGAGGTAGGAGTCTTTACATAAGCCTCACATCCCCACACCTTTAAATATGATAGAGATGGAACCCTTCCATGCCATATTTCAAAAGGTGTCCTTTCACTTTCTTGGTTGGGGCCATATTCAAAATACGGGCCGCAGAGAGCAAAGCAAAGCCCCAAAATGATAGAGGCAATGAGCTTCCAGCCATCATAGATCGAACCATATCTAATAGAGTTTGATTTCTCCTTTCGGACACACCATTTGTTGTGGGTTCCAGGTGGAGATAGTTGTGAGATAATCCCACAACTTCTAAGATGATCTCTAAAAGCATCACTCAGGTATTCACCTCCTCTATCGGTGCGAAGAATTTTATTGATTTGTTGAGTTGATTTTCTACTTCATTTTGGAAGGTTTTGAACATTTCAAAAGCTTCATCTTTGTGTCTTAACAAGTACACATACCCATACCTACTATAGTCGTCGGTAAAGGTAATGAAGTATCTTTCATTATACCTAGTCATTGGCTTAAAAGGACCACATACATCCGAATGTATGATACCTAATAAATCTTTTGCCCTTTCGGTTTTGCCACTAAAAGGCGCCTTAGTCATTTTGCCTTGTAAACAAGATTCACATACATCAATGAATCATATTCACTTGCTTTTAAAAGACCATTCTTTTGAAGAGTTTGTATGCGCTTCTTGTTTATATGACCAAGACGGCAATGCCAAAGATAGGTGTCACTCAAATCTAATTTGAGCTTCTTGGTGGTGGTTTGGTACAACGAGCTATCATATAATGTGTTTTCATGAACCAATTCATAAATACCATTAATAGGAGTAGCTTTAAAATAAAAGATGTTATTTAAAGAAACATGAATTTCATTTTCAATAAACATCAAAACATAACCATATTGTCTTAATTGTGCAACTGAAATAATGTTCCTAGTCAAACTAGGAGCATACAAAACATTGTTCAAAATTGCTTCCAAACCATTTGGAAGCTTCAGGATGTAGTCCCCTCGGGCTTCAACTTGAACTTTTGCCCCATTCCCCATGTAGAGGCTAACATCCCCTTTGTTGAAGTTTTTACTTCTTTTGAACCCCTGTAACAAATTGCAAATGTCCCATCTCCCCACACTTAGCTTTCCACAAGCAACCTTTGGGCAACACTACCTTTGGATGCGGGGTGAGGCCTCTTCTTGTTCCCACCTTCATTGATGGTGAACAGGTAAACTCCTTTTACCCATGGCCGCCTCGGCTGTCTTGAGCATAGAGTGAAGCTCAGTTATGTTCTTGTCCCAACCGTTCATGTTATAATTCATAACAAAATTGTCAAACCTTTTTGACAAAGAGTTGAGGATCAAATCCGTAGCCAACTCTTTCAAGATGGGACAATTCAGCCTTTCGAGGCGGTCTATGTGGCTCTTCATCTTAAGTACATAAGATGAGACCGATTGGGTATCATCCATACGACATGCATGGAGTGCTCGAACCGTTTCGAAGCGCTCTACCCTTGCTTGTTGTTGGAACGTTTCCTTCAACTGGGTTATCATGTCGTATGCTCCGTGATGTTCGTACTCCTTTTGGAGATCCGGAGTCATACTTGCCAACATGAGGCAAGACACTTGGATCGAGTCCTCAGTGTATTTCACCCAATTCATGTAGGCCTCTTCATCTTCCTCATTGGGTTCATCGGGAATCGGATCGTCTAAGATATATGACCGTTTCTCTTGCTTGAGAACAATTCTCAAGTTTTGAAACCAATCAATGAAATTGTTATGGTTTAGACGCTCCTTTTGGAGAATGGTTCTTAGTGATAGGTTATGTGCGGATGGAATATCATTATTTTCATTGTTGTTGGTGGCCATCTACAAAATTTAACAAGGTTCAATTTTAGTATTTACGATATTATCATCTTTAATTATAAATTTCTTTTATGTGTCATACACAAAATAAATTCTAGAATCCAACGTCACATTTAAATAGTGGTTAGGTGATCTTTATCCTATTATTTAAATTAACAAGGTAGTCAACGTTTGACAATTGCAACCTTTTGCAACTTCTAGAGGTATGGGATCGACTTAAACATCATATGTATAGTCGGCATGTTAATCCCATCAACACCTTTTGTAAACCATATTGTAGGTGATCCATTTAACATGGTTTGCAAATCAAGTTACCCTACTTACACACACATGTGAGTTTACCAATATAAGTGGTTAGGTGATCTTTATCCCACAAATATGGCATTCCCACCTTAAATCACAAGTTCTCTCAAAATGGTTAGGTGACCTTTATCCCATTAAGAGTTTTCAAGTGACTTAAGTGTTGTGTAAAAGGATGGTGATAAACTTGTTTTCAAAAGACATTTAAGTTTTCATAATTCTAGTTTAGAAAACTCTATGTACCTTGCATTTGCATGCTTTCAAATACATGGTACCCTATGGTTCTTTTAATAAAACCCCTTTTATTTAAAATCATTAATCCTTTTAATAACCTTTTTTGACCACTTAATGATTAAGAACCATTTATTTTCAGCTTGTTATGTTTATAAATTTGTTAGTTATGCATATCCATATATCAAACAACCAACATAAAACAAAACAACCAAACAAGCACAACCATTCAATCATAAGTGCATAACCATAGCCACTAAGGTGACCACACTTGTTTGCCATCACAAGTGTTGTCATTAGGTCTTTCCTAAGGGTTAATAATGACACATTAAAATGTGTCCAAGAACTCCCACTCGAATCCACATCCAAATGCTTCAAGTGTCCATGTCTTTTGAGTTCTTCCTTTGTATCTTCCCTTGAGTCTCCAACTTGTGCATCTTCTTTTACAAAATCATATCCTAATACAATTTTTCTAATGAAAGAAATACACCTAATCTATTTATTACATAACAATGAATAAATAAATTACAACCCAAAAGATACAAACACCAAAATTATTATTACAACCCTTTAATGAATAAAACTAAACATGACAATCACATTCATCCAAATCCAAAACACATTAGGTCAAGGCTATGTTATGCACCAAAATATGTATCAAATACAACATCCAAGAACAACCATGAACTCCCTTTTTAACCCTTAAAGTTTCGGCCAACATAAACCCAAACTTTAGGGTTTAGTCCAAACAAAACAATCAACCACTTGATGTTAATCTTTCAAGGTTTATTCTAAAGTATGTAAGATAAAACTTTGAAATATAAGGGATTCATTTATCCATATCAAAACAGCCCCTAATGGGTTGAAAAAGTCCAACAAAACTAACTTTTCTTGGACTTTTGAAGCAAGTTTTCCACATAACCTGGCTCTAGATGCCATTGTTGGATTTTTACAAGTTTTAACAAGGATGTTTAACCATTTAAACAACAAAACGCAGCGGATATAAGGGGTTTAAAACTTGTGTTATATTCTGAAAATAAACATTTATATGTTCAAGAAAACAAACCCAAGAACAAGGATCACATATATGTGAAAAGAAATGCTATCAAAACCAACCATAGGATGTACATGAATACTACCTTTCTTGAACAAGCAAGTTGGATATGGATAAGAGGAGGAAGATGATGTTTCTTGAATGTCTAGTCTTCAAAAGAGAAGACCGCAAGCTTGTATACCCACAAGCTCTTGCAAAGCACCAAACTTGTTAGGAAGTTAACACCCAAAGCCTTCTTTTTCAAGCTCTAGATCCGTGGATTGTGAAGAGCAAGATGGAGAAGAAAGAGTTCTTTGCATGTGTGAGAGAGAGAGAGTGTGGTTGAGTGTGTCTTCCAAGGGATTAAAGTCTTGTATTAAAACAAGACAAGGAATCACAAGAAAGCAAGGAGGGCGGCCGGAAATTTGGGTTCAAAATGGGTTCCCCCCATTTTAAAAAAAACACCCTTTTAATTCATTTTAATCACTCATTAAGTTATATAATTAAACCAATTTTAATCTTATAACTTAAACACTCTTATATTTGATGTTATTTAACTTATTTAAACAACATTACAAATGATATCTCATGAACAAAATATCCATATAATTTGTTCTATCTCAAATGCAATAATTCAGAAAACCCATTTTCTAAATTGGTGTCATAATTTATTTGCTTGATCATGATCAACAAATAAATGTTTAACGGTGTTTGCCTAGCTTGTTATTGGGTATGACCCGACTTGGATCATAACGTACTAACCACATCAATCTTGTATGTGTCTTGGGCATATAAGATCCAACACTAGTCTCCATTCGCAATGAATTGTCTTGATTAGCAATAATAGGAATGAAATTAAGAATATAATGAAATTAGCTTAAATTCATGATGAACATGAATAAAAGGTTGATTCCCCCAAGGATCTTTTCAATATCTCTCAACTTCAACACACTAACATTATGGTGCGAAAAAGCATAATGATAGAGTATGAAATCAGTGTATGTGTGTGTTTGTGTATGTATGGTGTGTTTGCAAGAACACAATGAAAATTAACTACTTGCTTGTATTGATTTTGTTCAAAAGCTTACAAAGGATTAGGGTAGCATTCTATTTATAGCCTATACATAAAAGCTATATACAATTACTAAACTACCCTTACGTAAATGAAAATTACATAAACATAATCCTAAGTGTCTAAGCTATCCGCTATGGAGAATAAGTCATCCGCTGTGGATAATATCTTATCTGCTGTGGAGAAGCTTGTCATCCGCTGTGCATCTTGTTTGTTCATCCGCTGTGGATGAACATCGGCTGTGGAATGTTGTCCGCTGTGAGTTCTTCATCAGCTGTGGGGTGGTTGTTCATCCGCTACACATACTTGGAAGCAAATCTTCATCTACTGCTGATGATCTTCATTCACTGTGAGACTTTCTTCATCCGCTGCGAACACTTGTCAAAATTTCCTTTTATGTACAAACCTGAAAAGGAAATTTAAACAAATATTCGTGATTGTTATGAATTTTAATGATGTTAATGTGTTATTAAATGATTTTTTTGGTTGTTAAAACACATTATGTTTGTTATGCTTGATGTGGCAAGCATCATACTTTTTATGCTTTAATTCTTAATGCAATTGTTGAGTCCAACAATACTCCCCCTAATTATGATGTTGCCAACATTTTACATTTGCTAGATTAATGTTTTGTTTGTTAGTAATATGTGTTTGTGTGTTTTGTTATGAATAATTGTTTTGTTTGTTTGTTTGTCTTGAATGTTATGCATGTTTTGATTGTATGTTATGTATGATTGATTATTTGATTATTTACTTTTATGATTGATTGTTGTTGTGTATATTTGATTGATTACATGTGTTTACACAAAATACATGTTTGAAATGATTGTTTGATTGAATGATTTCAAGTGTTAGCATAATAAAACAAATATGAAAGATTGTATGAATCCATGTGTTTATTAACACATATTAGGTATGTTTGCATGAATCTCATGTGTTTGTATCAACAACACATGTATGTATTATTGTATGATACCATGTATGTAAAACCACATGTATGAATGATTGTATGATATCATGTGCATAGGGGCATATGTATGTATGAATGTATGAATGCATAATAATAAAGAAGTATATGTTTGTTTGTTTGTTTCCCCAGCTGTGTGTTTAGAAACCTTAGGAATGAGATGGTCCTGCTTCATCAGTCTTCTTCTGGGCTTCTTCCATAGCCTTAAGAGTATCTTCACTGTCTTGCTCTATGGCTTGGTTAGCTTCAGCTTCTTTAACCTGATCTTTGAGAGCTGTGATCTTGAAGGCATTCCTACAGTTGATTATATGTTCAGTGAAGTAGTCAACTGCACTCCTTTGATCTTCATAATTTCATTCTATTGTTAGGTGAACCAGCTGCTCCAGAGTGGACTGATCAAGACTCTGAACATCAATGTTGCTCACCAAAGTGGTGACAACATGCTTTCCCTTGAGTATCTCTAAGTTATTGTTCTCAGAGATTCTCATTCCTGTAATTCCTTTAATGTGGGTGAGTGGCTGTTGTTTAGTCTCTAGCTTCTGCTTTAAGGATTGACATAGATTGTGACAAGAATCCTCAGCATATTAATAAAGTAACAGCAGTCACCCTTGCAAAGTACATCTTGTATGGCTGGAAAACTTTTTGTTTTCAAGAAAGAGACATAAGATGGCTGAAGAAGTTTGATCTCTACAGGGTCAAACAATTTTATGTCCTCAGCCATTTTTCCTTCAAGTTTCCTTTCCAACACCACCTCAAAATGGTTTTCATCATAATACCATCTGGTGATTGGATGTGTGTACTGGTTGCCTTCAATCTTCTTCATTATCAACTTCAGATCAGAAGGTCTTAAAGGATAACCACTCTTTCTAACAGCTCACGGTCTAGTTGATCTGTTTGTTCTGTCTGTTATTGTTTACCCTTCCCAGCTGCTCTTTGCTCCCTCCTTAATCTCTCAATATGGAGTTTATCCTCCTTATCTGCTTTGGCCTTTAATTCATTATGGTGTTAATGCATGTAGGTTCTTAGAATATTGAAGTAGTCTACTCCTCTTGTATTATTTGTGTGATTGACCATTCTCAGTTGGAGAAGGTCAAGTCTGTCTTCATAGGACAAGGAGCCTAATTAGGATATATAGGATAAGTATTGGACTAATCCAGATACTCTTTTCACTAAAACAGCATCCCATACTTCATCATACTTCCAGTCCACAATCTTTCTTTCATTTGCACCCGCAGTAAGAGTTATTCTGTCATACAATTAACAAAATTTGTATTCTCATTAATCATTTCTCTTACTTCATTACCTTTAGGCCATAGCCTATGTGGCTTAAATTCTCTTGGTTCTTCTATAGGATGTAGTTCAGGTGGAGCTTGATGATATGTTGAGAGTGATGCTGCAGGATGAGGTCTAAACACTTATGGCTTCAGGGCATTTGAGAGCATGTTCTTATAAATCTCCCTGACCATATCTTTCATTTGGGAAAGTGATCTTCCTGCATATGATCAATAAGGAATCCGAGTGTGACTTAACCAACTCTTCACTTGTTGATAAGTCATCTTTTCTATTGGTGGATCCTTTGGCAGGTTTTTCTGCAACTCCTGCTGATCTTTGATCTCTTTGTACCTTCTGTAGGTTTTCTCGGTTCATTCTTCGTTACTTCCTGAAAGTCCTTGAGAAAATCCTTTACTTCAGAAAGGTTCAGTTGTATGAAAGCATCATAAGGGAAACCTTTAGAGACTATCTCTATTCCTATAAGAGTCTCTGGATCATCAGGGAATAGTTCTTTTATATTTGGAAGAGGATCTTCAGAATCACTTTCTTCTTGTTCTTCCTCGGAGTCTGATAAAATAATGACTTGCTTTGATTCAGAACTCTGGGCAATCTCACCTTCTTCCAATTGGATTGGATCAGCATACTCAGGTTGTTCTTTCTTCACCTTAAGCAGCTTAAATGGAGGTGATTTTGGTGCTTCAGACTCTTCTGCTGGTGTCTTGCCTTTTGTTGAAGAACCCAAGTAAGTTGTCTTCCTCTTTCTCTTATAATTTTTTACTTGTGGTGATGATGATGAAGCTTCTGTTGTTACTTGTTCAGGTTGAACATAGGCAGTCTCAGCATATTGTATGATTAGTTCCTTTTGATTGGCAGAGAGAGGATTATAAGGAACAATGCTGGTTTCTTGAGCTTGTGGATCTGGTCTGTGAAAGTGCTGTCTCAAGATAGGTAAATAATGGATGTTTTCAAAAGGGTTGGCTTCACTAAACAACTGATCCATAGAGTATGACTCTTCAGGAATGATCAGTGCCACTTCTGGTTGTTCTTCTTTCTATTGACTTATCTCTTCTTCTTCAGCCATTTCAAAATCACTCATATCTTGTTCAAGATCTACTGAATGTTCTTCCTCATTCAGTTGAGTGTCAGTCTGTTCCAGTTCTCTGTTTAATCTCTTTATTTCTTCATTTTGAGCCTCTATTATCCTCTTCAATTCATCTACTTCATTTTCCCTTGATTATGATTGTTTAGCCAAGTATTCAATCTCAGCTTTAGCTAAGTTAAGCTCATTGTCTTTAGCTTTCAATTCAACTTTGGTTTGTTGTAACACCTGAAATCTTGTCAAAATAAAAGAAAAGAAAGTATCACGAAGAAAGCAATAAGAAGCCAAAGACGAGGGGTGTTTTGTGTAAAAGTACACAAAAGTCAAAAGTTCACTTTATATGGGCATGGCCGCCCATATCACTCCTGCTGCTACTGTGTTCAACCGAATCAGAAGAAGAAGAAGAAGAAACCAAAGTTCTCTCGGTTTTAGAGAGAGAAAGAGGCTGTTTTTGATCTTGGTATGTATTTTCTTGTATAATTGGCACGGTTTAAGTTGGGTTTTGACCATGAAACCGATTTATATGTGTTTTGTTGTTTGTTTTTGCTTGTTTTAGGCGTTTGAACTCTTGTGCACATGAGTTTGGAGGAGTTTTGCTTCTTTGCTGCACTAGGTGAGTTCTAGACCCCGGTTTTTATGTGTTTTAGACTTCTTTGGGGATGAAAATGCATGTTTAAAAGGTTTTACAGCTGTTTTATGCTTTACCATATGTTTATGGGTGATTGTGTTTGTGCTTTATGGTGGTTTATGTGCTGTTGATGCTTGTGATGTTGCGTATAAGCTTCGAACTGATGGATAAGCATGTTTGGTTAGGAATTGTCGGTGTTTTCGTGCTTTTTTGCCTGCTCTAGATGTTAAGCATGTTAGATCCATGATAAGGATGTGTTTGATCGAGGATTGGGGACTGAATAATTGCATAAGTGCGTTTGCAGGTCGGTTAGTTCATCCGCATTTGAGAGCTGAATATACACTTAAGTATTTTGCTCATGCGTATTTGTTGTTTGTTCATCCGCATTTAAGTTCTTGCTCATGCGCATTTGTTTGTTCATCCGCATTTGTAGTTGCTTATGCGCCCAAGTGTTCTTCCACATTTCTTTTGTTCATGCGCATTTGCTACAGTGTTCATGCGCATTTGTTTCAGTCATTCGCATTTGTTCTACCAACATTTAGTTTGACACTTGGAATAATCTGGACTTTCATCCACATTAGTTATTGTTCATCCGCATTAGTTATTGTTCATCCGCATTAGTTGTTCATCCGCATTAGTTACTGTCCATCCGCATTTGTCTAAGGACTTAGGATTTTTCTGAAGCTTGGGAAGTAGAGTGTAGCGGGTAAGTTCTGGAATGTTTTGCTGGTTCATGTCTGTTGTGGGCTGTTGTTGATGCTTTATGCTATGTGTAATGTGACTTTACGTGGTGTGTTTATATTCGTATGCGTAAAGTATTATGTAACGAAGTGGAAGATAACAATAATGAAAAGCGGAACGTAATGAAAGAATGAAAGTCTTGCAAGCAAAGTTGAGGTGAGTGACTTTGTCGTCACAACAGACTCGTAAGCCAAGGTTGAGGTGAGTGACTGTGTTGTCACAACAGACTTGTATGCCAAGGTTAAGGTGAGTGATTGTGTGTCACAAAAGACTCGTAAGGGGTTTAATTCATGAGATTGACCCGAAATATGTCGTGATGCTCACCCCGGTGCTGTGACAGTCTTCGAACATGAGGCGGGGGTGTTGCAAAAAGAGACGGGGTCCTTGTCGCGTACCCCGGTACTGTCGGTCTTCGGACATGAGTCCGGTATTGCATGAGACAGGATCCAGATTATAGTGAAAGATAATGAATGAATATGTGAGTTAATGAAAGATAATTAAGTCTATACATTGATGTGTGTATGATGAATGCTCACGTGTGAAAGCAAAGGAAGTATTTTATTGAAAAGGATATTTTCATATATAAATCCTACAAGGTATTTTAAACGTTTTAAAACTAGAACTCACTCAGCGACGCTGACTTTTATGCATTTTCAGTTCACATGTAATTGTTGCTGAGGGTGGCACGCGGGGGAAGCTACTCGGCAGAGCAAGATTGGCATCCATTCATCTTTAATGATATTGTTGTTTCGTAATGCAATTAATATGATCTTTTTGTAACTATTAACAATTAACGATGTATTGTTTAGTAACAGTATTTATTAATGAAGTGAATGGCTTTTGTTATTAATTTCGCTGCCATGCTTTTAGAATTATGTAATGTTTTTATTTAATTATGCTGTGATTGACCAACTGTGAGGCCTCCGGGAACGGGGCCTTACAAGTTGGTATCAGAGCAAAAGTTTAAGAGAAATAGGTAAATATCTTCAAAACCTAAACTTAAACTGAGAATGGGACGAACGGAGGGATGCCAGCCCGAGTAGCTACGTGCCATCAGGTATTCTTTTCTTAATGATAACCGGTACTATGTGCGTGTGTTATTTGATTTATGTGCTTTTAGTAGATTTGTATACTGATGTAGTTAGGATAGGAAATGCTTGGGGGATGAAGAGTAAAGTAAGTGGCTAATCATACTGGCCACTATAATTAGGGACTTACTATACTTGACATAAACTGAGCTATTACCTTGAATAACCGTGTTGGTGTTTGAATCTTATAGTGTTAGAGGATGGCTGGAGGTAGATCATCAAAGGCTTCTAGAGGTGGAGTACGGGGTGGTCATGCTGGTAGACCACGGGCCGCAAAGAACAAGACGAGAACTATAGAGACGGCTCCTGGTGAGCCTGGGATTCATCACCCGGAGGGCGGAGATGAGAGTGCCAACCTGAGGGCCTCAGTGAAAGAGGCAGTGGTGGAGGAGGTTCACCAAGTCATGCAGACTATCCTACCGTCTGTCGTGACTGAGGTGATCCGGGCTGTAAGGGAGAATGGGAGGAAAGAAAAGGAGGAAGAAAGAAGGGCTGCTGCTGGGAGAAGGGAGAATAAGAGAGATCATGATGATGATGAGGAGATGAATGTTAAAAAGGGAGCCTCCAGTGATGAAGAAGATGTAGAGGTGCGGGAACCACGAGGGGATGCAGTTACGGGGCATTCCATGTAAACCCCCTACTTTTGACGACAATGGTAACGTTGTAGCTGCCCACCGCTGGGTTAGAGAGATGGAGGCAGTATTGGATATTAGTGAGTGCAGGGAGGACCAGAAAGTGAAATTTGCCACTCACTCATTCGTTGACTCGGCTTTGTATTGGTGGGACAATATTGTCCAAGCCGAGGGTAGCAGGGCCATCGGGAGGATGAGATGGGGAGATTTGAAGAAGTTGCTTGTTGAGGAATTCTGTCCTCATAGGGAACTAGACAAGGTAGAGGGAGAGTTCCTACAGCTTGAGGCCGGAACCATGACCCACCAGCAATACACTACTAAGTTTAACGAAATGGCGAGGCTGGTACCGGATCAGGTGACGCCGGTGTCGAGGAAGATTAAGAGGTATGTGCAGGGATTGCCGGATGATATCCACTGGCACTTGATTATTTCCAACCAAGCACTTTTAGGTCTACAGTGGATCTGGCTGGGAGGCTTTACGATGAGAGAGAGGTGTCGGTGGTTGAGGTGAAGAAGACATGTGGTGGTGACAAGAACTGGAGTGGGAAGAGGTTTGGGCGTGGTGGTTTCACCCCAAACAACAAGAGGATGAAAATGGATGACCGAAGAGTGGGGTCATCAAGCTTGGGGGCGAAGAGTTGTGGTAAGTGTGGGAAGGAGCATAGCGGGGAATGCCGGATGGGACTGAATGGTTGCTTCAGATGCGGGAAGCCTGGTCATATTGCTATGGATTGTAGAGTGTTGAGGTGTCATATCTGTGGGGAAGAGGGACACATGAGCAGGGATTGCAAGAAAGAAAAGGCAGAGAGTTTCGGGGCGAAGAAGAGGACAGAGAGTGAAGGGCAGAGGGTAAGTGCTAGAGCATTTACAATGACCCGAGAGGAGGCCAGGGTGGACCCCATGTCATGTCGGGTATGTTTCTAGTAAACCAAACTTGTGCCTCTGTATTGTTTGATTCTGCTGCTAGTAGGAGTTTCATTTCTGATGAGCCTAGAGAGAGAAAAAGGTTGTTTTTGATCTTGGTATGTATTTTCTTGTATAATTGGCTCGGTTTATGTTGGGTTTTGACCATGAAACCGATTTATATGTGTTTTGCTGTTTGTTTTTTCTTGTTTTAGGCGTTTGAACTCTTGTGCACATGAGTTTGGAGGAGTTTTGCTTGTTTGCTGCACTAGGTGAGTTCTAGACCCTGGTTTTTATGTGTTTTAGACTCCTTTGGGGATGAAAATGCATGTTTAAAAGGTGTTACAATTGTTTTATGCTTTACCGTATGTTTATGGGTGATTGTGTTTGTGCTTTATGGTGGTTTATGTGCTGTTGATGCTTGTGATGTTGGGTATAAGCTTCGAACTGATGGATAAGCATGTTTGGTTAGGAATTGTCTGTGTTTTCGTGGTTTTATGCCTGCTCTAGATGTTAAGCATGTTAGATCCATGATAAGGATGTGTTTGATTGAGGATTGGGGACTGAATAATTGCATAAGTGCGTTTGCAGGTCGGTTAGTTCTTCCGCATTTAAGAGCTGAATATATACTTAAGTATTTTGCTCATGCGTATTTGTTGTTTGTTCATCCGCATTTAAGTACTTGCTCATGCGCATTTGTTTGTTCATCCGCATTTGTAGTTGCTTATGCGCCCAAGTGTTCTTCCGCATTTCTTTTGTTCATGCGTATTTGCTACAGTGTTCATGCGCATTTATTTCAGTCATTCGCATTTGTTCTACCAACATTTAGTTGGACACTTAGAATAATATGGACTTTCATCCGCATTAGTTATTGTTTATCCGCATTAGTTATTGTTCATCCGCATTAGTTGTTCATCAGCATTAGTTACTATCCATCCGCATTTGTCTAAGGACTTAGGATTTTTCTGAAGCTTGGGATGTAGAGGGTAGCGGGTAAGTTCTGGAATGTTTTGCTGGTTCATGTCTGTTGTGGGCTGTTGTTGATGCTTTATGCTATGTATAATGTGAATTTACGTGGTGTGTTTATATTCGTATGCGTAAAGTATTATGTAATGAACTGGAAGAAAACAATAATGAAAAGCGAAACGTAATGAAAGAATGAAAGTCTTGCAAGCAAAGTTTAGGTGAGTGACTGTGTCATCACAACAGACTCGTAAGCCAAGGTTGAGGTGAGTGACTGTGTTGTCACAACAGACTTGTAAGGTTGAGGTGAGTGACTATGTGTCACAAAAGACTCGTAAGGGGTTTAATCCATGAGATTGACCCGAAATATGTCGTGATGCTCTCCCCGGTGCTGTGACGGTCTTCGGACATGAGGCGGGGGTGTTGCAAAAAGAGACGGGGTCCTTGTCGCGTACCCCGGTACTGTCGGTCTTCGGACATGATTCGGGTATTGCATGAGATAGGATCCAGATTATAGTGAAAGATAATGAATGAATACGTGAGTTAATGAAAGATAATTAAGTCTATACATTGATGTATGTATGATGAATGCTCACGTTTGAAAGCAAAGGAAGTATTTTATTGAAAAGGATATTTTCATATATAAATCCTACGAGGTATTTCAAACGTTTTAAAACTAGAACTCACTTAACGACGCTGACTTTTATGCATTTTCAGTTGGCAGGTAATTGTTGCTGAGGGTGGCACGAGGGGGAAGCTACTCGGCAGGGCAAGATTGGCATCCATTCATCTTTAATGATATTGTTGTTTCGTAATGCAATTAATATGATCTTTTTGTAACTATTAACAATTAACGATGTATTGTTTAGCAACAGTAATTATTAATGAAGTGATTGGCTTTTGTTATTAATTCCGCTGCCATGCTTTAAGAATTATGTATTGTTTTTATTTAATTATGCTGTGATTGACCAACTGTGAAGCCTCCGGGAATGGGGCCTTACATCTGTTCAAAGTGTTTTTCAACAAACCTAACAATCAGCTTTTGAGCTTTATGATCAGACTCCCACTTCTCTATTTCTTAATCTTTCACTTTAATCTTTTCTCATAGTCTCTTAGCTTTGTTGTTTGATCTTTCAATCAGCTTGTTATATTCTATAAAGAGAAAGGCTTTGGAATACTCAATATCATCTTCAGTGTGATTTTCACTGCTTGTTTCAGCTTCATCAGTAGTGACTATCTGTTCTTGTATGGGCTCATGAGATGATGTACCAACATCCTCATGTTCATTAGATTGTTCTTCAAGGGCTGTATCTATATCTCTCAACAGAGATGACAAAGTTTGTTGATCAGATAAAGTTGGGCTGTGATGAGGTGAAGGGAAATGGAGATCCAACTGTATGTTTTCAGCTTGTTGGAATTCCTCCTCAATGGGTTGTTCTTGTGGGACTGGTTGTTGTGGGCTAATGGGTTGTTCTGGTAGAATTGGGTGTTCTGGTTGGAATAGCTATTCTGGTTGAATGATTGGTGGTGGTTGTATGATGGGTGCTTGTTGGATGGCATGTTGGTAAAGCATTAAAGGCTCATCCTGTCCTGGAATCCTTAGAAATACCTCAGGAACAGGGATGTCATGATCAATCATGTGTGGAGGTACATGCACTTCATTCCCTTGGTAAATCTAGATATTATCCTGTTAGAGACATGCTCATTAAAGTGCACAGGATGGAATATGGTGCCTTGTCTTGGAATGTTTGGAAGGAGAACATCTGTAATCATTTGGATGAATCTGGGAAACATCAGGAATTTGTTCCTCACCTCAATGATGTTGTACACTAACCCATTCAGCACTTGTGCAGCAAAATTGAAAGGTCTTCTTGCTATAATACTTGCTATAGCACATGAAGCTCTCAGAGATGTGGCATCCCAGCCAGTCTTCCTGTTGGTCATAGTCTTTTGGTATGTGTTCATCAAGAATCTGATATGCACACATATATGACTTCTTGATCTGTTTTCTCTTAATAGTGCCTGTATAGCCAATCTTCCTGAACACATGTAAAACATAGTGTTCATCAAACTCTACTGGGTCATCAACATCAACTTCTCCCAGTTGTAGCACTCTTCTTATAACTTCTTCAGAAATGATGATCTGTTGTTCATGCACAGTAGATATAACTACTTATTGATCATCAATTTCTCCTAGATGTGTATTTGTCCATAATTGGACAATGTGATCCTCATAAATATCTTGCCTTGCTGTCATAGCATGCACCAGTCTTGTTTGCCTGATAGCTTGGATCAAATCTCTGTAGTTCTCTGACTTAGGGGAGTCAGTATTTAGATATGCACATATGTTGTGATCTCTGACAAACACCAAGTTTGCCATACCTGCATAAAACAAGATAAGTTTTAGTGATATGTAATAAGTATATGTATGTTTGAAATGATGAAAAATTGATTAAGTGTTCTTTGAATGTTTGTGAAATGAATAATTATGTATGATAACCACTTAATGTGTGATTGAAATGCATGTTAGATGTGTTTTTGAGCATAATGACAGTTTGATTATTTAAAGTCAACTGACAAATTATTTTGCATGATCGAACAACTGTTTAAACATTCAATTTATGATTCAAGCATTATTTTTGTATTTTTGTTAGAGTCTATTGAAGATGTTTACCAAGTTTTAACACTTATTAAAAAACTTTTCAACATTTTCAAAGATCAAACAGTACTTTTGTATGATTTTGGCATGAACACCATGTATGTTCATGTTCATCATGAACACTTAATCAAATTTCACCAAATAATCAGCCTAACTACATTTGATTAAGTCCTAATAACATCATTTCAGTGATTAATTTGATTATTAACATCAACTTTCATAATGTCGATTGAATGTTCTTAGTTCGACAGAGTCGAACAATGTATGAACCAGAAACAATTTGGATGATGTTTTTATGAATGATTCAGTGTGTTAATCATGTTGTTATACCTTTTTGATTATCAAACAGATGTTATATCAGTGTGTTTTTTTTGAATGTTTAATCGAACAGGGTAACTAGGGTTTACGAGTTTTTTTTTAAATGTTTGAAATTTTGAATGCTCTCTCTCTCTCTCTTGTGGTAAAAAGAAAGAAATCTGTAAGTGTGGTTTAAATACACAGCGGTCAATTAACTATCCACTGTGAATACAGTGTTCATGCGCAATCCGCTGTATGAACAGTGTTCATGCGGTGTGCAAAAATGACTTAAAATTAAATTTAGGTCATCCGCTGTGTGAACAGTGTTCATGTGCTGTGCATTTTACACTATGCGCTGTATTTAGTACTGTGCACACAGCGGATGAACAATTTGTTCATGCGCTATGCACATAGTTTATACATTGCGTATGAGAACTGTAGTCACTGCGGATGAACAATTTTGTTCATACGCTGTAAACCCTTGGTCCATTGTACTGATTGTTCACAGCGGATGAACATTTGTTCATGCGCTGTGGATCCTTTGATCAAATGTTTGATACGTTCACAGCGGATGAACAAAGTTCATGGGCTGTGGATACTTGAATGAATGGAATGCTTTGTTCACAGCGGATGGACAATGTTCATGCGCAGTGGAACACTTGAATAGAGATGTTCATAGCGGATGAACAATGTTCATACGCTGTGGAACACTTGTAATGTCTTGTGTGGTACTGTACCTACAGCGGATGTAATATTTGTTCATCCGTTGTGTGAACAGTTGTCAAAATTTACAAAAAAAATTTAAAATTTTGTATGATTTGAAATCTTTCTTCCGAAGCAAATATTTAATGACTTTGCTTCTGAAAGAAAATTTTGTTTTCTTCCGAAGCAAATTTGTTTGTTTTTCTTCCAAAAAAAGATTTTGTTTGATAAATCTTGTTTAAATCAAATGTTTGTTTAAAATTTGATTTACAATGTATGTTATAATATTGAATTTTAACATATTCAATATGGATGTTTTGATATCACTCATAAGCAATATTGTGCAATAAAATAAACAAATGTATGTGTGTCAAACTGTTGTGTTTGGGTGTTGGCTTGACATGGCTTTGTTTAAAACTCAAAATTTAGAAAATTTCAAATTTTAAAATGTATGAATATGCCAATTCTACTGCCTTTGATATTTCCATGTTCAATTTCTCCCCCTAAATTTTTGCATAGTTATAAAAATCTTTTACAAAATGATAAAATTTTGTATGTATTTGAGTGGAAATTATCAATGTCCAATTGATTGCTTGCTTGATAAAAGTTAGAAAGATAATGCCTTATCTAACTAATAAATGAATAATTTTCATGTTTGAACATGAATCTTTTGCACATATCATAAGATCATACTAGTCTACATTTCTCACTGAGTTGTTTGTATGGTTTTGAGAATAGACATAGACAAGTACAATGTTGATTGCAGATATTGTGATCCACTTAAACTCATGCATGGTATTAATGATTGATTGAAACAGTGAGTGATTATCATGTTTTGAGTTGATTGACATGAGTTGTATGTACCCCACATCTGATTGTATGATTGGTACAACCCTCCTCAAGATATGCTAGAAAGCACTTTCAATACTTAAAACCTAGCTACTTAGGAGTATAAATGCTCAATTTGATCCATGTTGGTTGATCCTCATTAGGATTCTTTTTCACTTCACTTTAGAAGGTGATCTTCTTTGGGATTCTTTTGATTCATTCAAAATGAATGTAGTCTAAAGACTTTATTGATTTTTCATCCAAACTAGATGTGTTCCTCTTTGAGAATCTTTTTGGATCATGATGTAGGTCATTCAGGTCTGTGCTTAGCACAACAAAGAATGCCTAGGTGTACTCCAGGTCTATGATTATTATAACAGAGGAGACACTTGTAGTTACTTTGAAAGCAACCTATATTGGATAGATTAATACTCACCATAAACCAAGATGTGTTGTTGACCACATAATCATGAGAATTTATTTCTTCACTGTTGTATATGATGTTAGGTGTCCCATGCTGAGCCTATCCACATATCACACAAAATACAAGTCAGTCTTTATTAGTGGAAAATGACTCAAGTGAAGAATTAAGCTAGTTTACTATCATTTCTCATGAGATGTATGTGTGATTCAATATAACAAATGAATGATTTGTATGATTTCTTGATTTTGAAAAAGGTAAATTTGGTGTTAATCATGGACTTTGACAAAATTAAGCATGTTTGATTTTAATATTTTGAAAAACATTAATTTGGTGATTCATAGTTGATCATACCAAGCGACTGAACCAAAAATTCAAATCTTGTTGAATCAAATGGTTTTGTAAAAAGGTCAGCCAATTGATTATCCATGTGGACTTTGTTCAACTTGATCAGACCCTTTTCTAAGCAATCTCTCAGAAAATGATATCTGATTTCTATGTGTTTGGTTTTTGAATGTTGAACAGGATTGTCTGTTATAAACATGGCTGCAGAATTATCAATGTGCATGGGTGTTTTAAGAAAGTTAAAGCCATAGTCAAGCATTTGGTTTTGAATCCATAACATTTGAGAACAGTATGCAGAAGCAGCTATGTATTCTGCTTCTGCTGTTAAAACAGAGACATTGGTTTGTTTCTTTCACTGCCAAGAGATCAATCTTGATCCAAGAAACTGACAGCATCCACTGGTTGATTTCCTATTGTTGTTGGATCCCCCATAATCACTGTCTGTATATGCATATAAAGAGAAATCTCCATCTTTAGGATACCACAAACCAAGTGCTAGTTTTCCTTTCAAGTATCTAAAGATTCTCTTCACTGCATTAATGTGTGATTCTTTGGGATCTGCTTGATATCTTGCACACATGCAAACTGCATACATGATATCTGGTCTGCTTGTTGTAAGATACATCAGTGAACCTGTCATAGATCTGTAAAGTTTCTGGTCAACTGACGTTCCTTCTGGATCTGGTCCAAACTTCAATCTAGTTGCAAATAGTGTCTTTCTTGAAGTGCAATCAGCCATGTTATACTTCTTGAGTGTTTGATGCACATATTTGCTTTGATTGATGAAAATTCCTTCTACTGATTGATGAACTTGTAGTCCTAGGAAGAGTGTGAGTTCTCCCATAGAGCTCATCTGTAATTTTGATTGCATAAGGGTTTAAAACTCTTTGCAAAGTTGTGTGTTTGTGGAGCCAAATATTATGTCATCCACATAGACTTGCACTACTAGCAAGTCTTGTTCTTTTCTATTTAAGAACAATGTTTGGTCAATTTTCCGACAGGTGTAACCATTCTATAGTAGAAACTTTGATAAAGTTTCATACCACTTTCTGGGAGCTTGATAAAGACCATACAGAGCTTTGTCTAACTTGTAGACTCTGTGAGGGAAATCTGGATCTTCAAACCCTAGTGGTTGAGTAACGTATACCTCTTCATCTATCTTACCATAGAGGAATGCATATTTGACATCCATTTGGTAGACAGTGAACTTCTAAGATGAGGCATAAGCAAGGAATACTCGGATGGCTTCCGGTCTTGCTATAGGAGCAAAGACATCATCATAGTCAATGCCTTCCTCTTGAGTATAACCTTGGGCTATAAGCCTTGCTTTGTTCTTATGACAATCCCTCTGTCATCTACTTTGTTTCTGAATAGCCACCTTGTGCCAATTACATATTGACCTTCAGGCAGATCTACCAGCTTCCAAACTTCTTGCTTCTTGAATTGCTGTAGTTCCTCTTGCATAGCTTCTATCCAACTATTGTCCTTTAATGCTTCAGTGATGTTTTTGGGTACAGTTAAGGATAAGAAACATGATTACAAGCAAATGTTTGCTGTATCAGATTGACTACGAGTCAATTTGGTGTTGAGGTCACCTATGATATTTTCTATTGGATGGTCCTTGTGAACTCTTGTGGTTGTAATATGATCAACATGAATTGTTGAATCAAGATTGGTGATTGTCTGATCATGTGATGATGGTTGAGTAAGAGTATTGGGTAATGTGTGATTGTCTTGTTGAGGGGGTTCAGTAAATGTTTGTGGTGAATCATGAAAGAAATCTAAGATTTCATCTTCATGATGTGTATCTGGTAGTGAATGGTAATCATCCTCATCTTCATGTTGTTTTGGTTTGTTGGTTTCTTGTGATTGACTGAGTATAGGAGATAAAGATGCTGGAGTGTCTGATGATGTTCCTCTTGATGTGTATGGTTGATCAGCTGGTGTTGACACAGTTATGCTAGGAGTGTTAGTGGTTCTCCTTGGAGGATCAGCTGTCAATAGAACATCAATGGTTGTTGGTGGAACCATTGGATATTCGTTGTTATCCTTGGAACCTGAAACATCAAAATAAGATGTGTCAAATGATTTTGTTAACGTATCATATCAAACAACCAGTTTGATCCAATGACTTTCTTAGTGAAAGAATGTTCATTAAAAACAACATGAGTTGTTTCTTCCACTATATTTAGCCTTGGATTGAATACTTTGTAAGCTTTTGAGCTTCCAGAATATCCAACAAAGAATCCATCATCTGCTTTTGGAGCAAATTTGGATAATTGTTCTCTGGTGTTTAATATGGAAACAGAACATCCAAAGGCCTTAAGAAATCCTATATATGGTTTTCTTTTAAACATTAATTCATAAGGCATTTTGGAATGTTCTTTAATGATTAATGTTCTATTTTGTATGTAGCAAGCTGTGTTTATGGCTTCAGCCCATAAAGTCATAGGCAATAGAGAGTCAGCTAGCATGGTTTTAGCTGCTTCTATTAATGTTCTGTTTCTCCGTTCAGCTACTCCATTCTGCTGCGGAGTTCTTGCTACGCTGAATTGATGACTTATTCCTTTTTCTGCACAAAAAGAAGAAATATAGTCATTTTTAAATTCAGTGCCGTTATCACTTCTTAAAGATTTAACTTTACGATCAAGTTGATTCTCAATCTTTGTGATAAAGGATGTAAAGATTTGTGTTGTTTCGGTCTTGTGTATTAGAAAGAAAACCTATGTGAATCTGGAATAATCATCTACTACGACAAGACAATATTGCTTCTTTCCTATACATAGAATGTTAGTTGGGCCAAAGAGGTCCATATGAAGCAATTTGAGTTGTGTGTTATTAGAGTTTATCAATTTTGATTTATGTGAAACTGTATGTTGTTTGCCTTTCAGACATGCTATGCAGTGGTCTGTACAGAAAAATTCCTTTTGTGGTAGACCTATGACTCGATCATTTTTAACAAGTTTGTTCATTCTGTTAAAATTAGAATGACCTAATCGTCTATGCCACAATTGTGAGACATCCTCTGTAGCTTTTGATAATAAACAAGTTTCAGGGGTTGAGGCTGAAACATTGTTCATATCAACAATGTATATGTTGTTTAGACGAGGAGTTTTCAAAGGGATATGTTTTTCTGGAATCTGAAAACCCGTCTTAAGGATGTAGCAGTTGTTAGAGTCGAATAAGGTGGCATATCCCTTGTCACATATTTGGGATACGCTTAGAAGATTGGAGCAATAGTTGACGTTCTTAAAGCTAATCAACCCATTTGTTACTGTTCCTTCACCAGTTATCTTCCCACCTGTTTTATCTCTTCCAAAGGCTACATTGCCTCCATGTTTGTTCTTAAAATCCCGAAGGAGGCAACAATTACCGATCATATGACGGGAGCATCCACTGTCAACATACCAGATGTTGTCAGGCCTTCTAAGATGTCCCTGTAAAACAAAAGAAATCAGTTAGTTGGAGCAACCCAAGCCAAGATGGTCTTGGATTTTCCATCTTTTCCAACAACGCAAATTTCTTCCAAAACAGCATTGTCTGCTGGTTTTGGAACTCTAGAAACACTAGATTTCCTTTGGTTTGTTTTAGCTCTATTTGGAGAAGTACTTTGTGCTTTTCTCTTTTGTGAGCTAGTGTCAGTGTTTTGTCTGTTCTAAGACTTATGTCTCCTTGATGTGTGTTGAAAATTGTCATAAAAAGTTTTATCATTATCTAAAACAAATTTCTGATGAGGAGTTTGTTTAGGAACTCCCATTCTGCCCTTAGTTTGAACAACTGATTGTTTTTCAATGGTTTTCTCAATATGAGCTTGTTTGTTTTGTTTCTAGTTCTTCTTATTGAAGAAACAATTTCCTGTACTGTGATTGTTTCTTTCACAAATAGAGCAGTAATTGTGAAATGACATGATTCTGTACTATGATTATTCATCTTACAGTACTTGCAGTACTTACCATATCTATATTTTTCAGTGGTATGTGTGAATTGATCACACCACTCACAGTATCACAACTCTGATTTTTTTGTTTGCTGAAAACTTTTGATTTCAAATTAGATTTTAATGGAATTTCAAAAGTTACTGATTGTTGTCTTGGCTGAATTGTTGCTTTACCTTTTCCTTATTAACCTGTTTGGGAGAGGCAATGGAAGTTACAGCTTTCCTTCCATCAGAACAGATATCAAATCCTTGAATCTATTTCGATTGTTTGTTTGATGTATCAGCCATACTAGAAACCTTTTGAGTTTCAGTAATTGGCTGATCAGACTCATCATCTAATAAATCATACTTATCATCATCTGTTGTTTGATTATCAAATTCATTATTTTCTACTTGATAAAAGTCAGTTGATTTGATTGGTGGCGGTGTTGAACTTTTAACAAACTTTCTCAAGGGTGATTTTGATGATGATGATGATTGTTTGGAGTCATCAGTCTTTTCATGAGAATCATGTGATTCATCCTGTTTGTTGGTCATGGAGTCAGGAAAGGAATATAATTATCATTATAAGGTGGACTTACCTTATTATATCCTAAACCTGAAAGGTCCTTAAAAGACCTTTGTTGTGCAAGAAGTTACTTCTTGTTACTAACCTAAAACTTCTAAAGTTTCACTTCAGTTTCAGCTTGTAATGATTTTGACTCAGTTAATGAGATAGAGAGTTGCTCAACCTGAGCTGCCAAAGTCAGCTTTTTAGACTTTAATTTGTCTAAATCTATTTGTAATGAAAGTATTTTAGTTGCATATTGTTTTTGTTCAGATTTTAAACTTTCATTTAAGATGTTTGTTTCTATGACTTTCTTTGGCAGTTTATCAGCATGCTCTCTATACCTATTTACCTCATCAATGCATGCTTGACTATAGAGGTTTTCTTTTACCTCTTTCGGGATGTCTGTTAGTTTGTCTTCAATATCAGCCATAAGGGCATGATCTGAAGGTGATGGAATTTCAGCCTCAAAAAGGCTCCAGTCACATTCTCCATCCTTTTTGATGATCATAGCAGAAGATGTTGGATGTTGAGTTGGACTGAATTGTGTGATTTAAGGTTGTGTTGGTGCATTTGGAATGCTAATTCATGGAGGCACTTGTCTGTTTGAATGAATTCCACTAGAGGGTTATGCCTGATGTGTATTTCTGTCAACTCTAGGCTGTTGATATTCTCTTGAAAAGTGCCCATAAAGCAGACATTTGTATCACCTAACTTTGGTTTTATCAAAACCAATTCTTGTCTTTTTGTCCATGTTTAATCCCTGATTTCTTTGTAGAAATCTTTTAGACCTCTATGCTATCATGGCCATGGACCATTGCAGATCCATCTCTTCTACCATATCAGGTGGAAGCTCATCCAAATCCTATTGAATGATTTGAGATGGAGTCAGACTTGCTCCTAAGAATGCTTCAAAACTGGTGGAAAAGGCTGCATATGCTGCCTTTTGCTCTTCACTTTGTAGAATGATAGTAAGAGCATCTATTGTTTTTTCAAGTCTGTGTATGTTTTATGTTTGAGGTTTTGGCTATTTGTTTGAGTTGGAGTTATGAGGGTGATGCTTGCTTTGGGGTGTGGGTTCATGAGATGCATGAACACCAGTCTTCTTAGACTTGTGTTTGTTGCTGGATGATTCTGGTGCTGAAAAGAATGATGTGTCATGAAAATCCAAGAATTCTTCTTCTTCATCTTCTCCAGTGCCTGTGAGGAAAGCACTGTCTGTGTGTTGGGTTTCTTTGAACTTATAAGCCTTTACATGTCTGATCTGGTTATTGTTCCTGAATTTTTCATCCATTTCCAATGCTTCAACCTTTGCTACTAGTGAGTCAAGGGATAGGGCCTCTAAGTCCAATGTTGCTTTCATGAGTGACACTGACTGAGTCCAACTCTCAGGCATTGTGTGCAACATTTTCTTGTTGATTTCAATAGTGTCATATTTAAGTCCATACACTATCATTTCATTGACAAGTTGGACGTATCTATGTAACTGCTGAGGGATGGACTCTCCATGGATGTGGTGGAAGGTCTCATATTGGATCCTCAGTTTTTCCTTCTTGATTTCTCTTATCTCCTCACTAGCTTCACACATGGTGTGAAGAACTTTCCACAGCTCATGTGTTGTTTTGAAATTTTCAACGCGAGTTAAAATTTCAAAAGGCAAAGTCATTGCAAGAATGCTGTGAACCTTCATGTCTGTTTTGACCCGTTTAAGGTCATCACTAGCTACACTCTTCAGACTAACTGGCTTTTGGATGTTGTAGTTAGGTCCTAATGTCAGTGGGATGTAAGGACCTTCTGTGATGGATGTCCATAAATCTGGATCTTGATATGTAATCCAGTTTCTAAACATAATTTTCCATTGCTTGAAATCTGATTTGTTCTTCAATTTAGGGGGTTTTAATCCACTGTTAGAACTTATCATTTCATCAGCCATGTTTGTTTGTTTTTTTTAACCTAATAATTTTCAAGTTAAATTTGTTTGTTTAAATTTTAGTCCGGTGCTAAAATTTAATTAATCTTAATTGTCTCTAGGATTTGTTTGTTAATTTGATAAACTATTTGTTTTTAATTGTTTACCAAATAAAGGAATTAATTAATATTAATTAAATATCCTATGATTTGATTCTTTCTATGTCATGGTTGACAAGAAAGATTGTGTGAAAATGAATATTTGTCCTTTTCCTGATTTAATGAATGGTCAAATCTTTCGGTCAAAACCCTAAAAACACTAAGTTTGTCTCTAGGATTTGTTTGAGAACTTTTAAAAGAAGAAAATTGTTCTTCTTTGGTTCTTCAAATCTACAAACACAAATCCAATGAATTGTGTATGAGTTTTTTCTGATAAAAAACTAAGGTTTTTCTAGGGTTTGTTTGAAATAACAACTGTTTAAATATTCAACAAAACAGATTGTTAAATTTAAAAACACAAATGTGTTCCTAGTGAGATTGTCACTAGTTTGTGATGATTATGAACAATATAACCGGTTTAGATTGTTCAAACAATGATTGGTTTCGATTGAAAACCAATAAAACAGTGAATAAACACTTGAAATGTTTGCAAAAACCCCTTAAATTTGATAGGGTTTTAAAGGTTTAGATGAAGATTTGCAGTTAAAAACCTTCAGTAGAATGTTGTTTAACAAATGATTAACAATACCCGTGTATTGTTTTATCACAAAAACCACAGAAAACTCGTGTTATGTGTGATGTTCAAGCTGAAAAGCAACAACACTTCTTCAAAATGCACAAAATGATTCTGAAATCATGTTTTTTTGCATTTAATGAATGTTTATGAGTAGAAGAAGATGAGTTTGATGATGTTTCAGCTTGTGAATGTCTGTTTTGAAGCTAATGAACCACTGAAATCAAGGTTGTTGAGTGAGAGGATTGAAATCAATGAATGATTGAGCCAAGGCTCTGATACCACCTGATTAAATCAGCTTAAACTCATGATGAACATGAATAAAAGGTTGATTCCCCAAGGATCTTTTCAATATCTCTCAACTTCAACACACTAACATTATGGTGCGGAAACCCATAATGATAGAGTATGAAATCAGTGTATGTGTGTGTTTGTGTGTGTATGGTGTGTGTACAAGAACACAATGAAAATTAACTGCTTGTTTGTATTGATTTCATTCAAAAGCTTACAAAGGATTAGGGTAGCATTCTATTTATAGCCTATACACAAAAGCTATATATAATTACTAAACTACCCTTTTGTAAATGAAAATTACATAAACATAATCCTAAGTGTCTATGATATCTGCTGTGGAGAATAAGTCATCCACTGTTCATCCACTATGGAGAAGCTTGTCATTCGCTGTGCATCTTGTTTGTTGATGTTCATCCGCTGTGGATGAACATCCGCTATGGAATGTTGTCCGCTGTGAGTTCTTCATTTGCTAGGGGATGGTTGTTCATCCGCTGCATACACTTGGACGCAAATCTTCATCTGCTGTGAGACTTTCTTCATCCGCTGTGAACACTTGTCAAAATTTCCTTTTATGTACAAACCTGAAAAAGAAATTTAAACAAATATTAGTGATTGTTATGAATGTTAATGATGTTAATGTGTTATTAAATGATTTTTTTGGATGTTAAAACACATTATATTTGTTATGCTTGATGTGGCAAGCATCATACTTTTTATGCATTAATTCTTAATGCAATTGTTGAGTCCAACAGAATCTACTTCCCTATGTTATGAAAATACCAATTGTGACTACCATACATTGAGGACAATGTATCTCAAGTGTGGGGATGAGGGAAGAATTTTAAAAAATTGAACCTTTTTGAAAAATAATAAGCTTAATTGTGCATGGGACCTAAATTTTTTTTTCATACATGGTTACTTATCACTTGGTTGTGCATGTATAGATCCCTTGGCATGCTTGTTTTGAAATTATAGTAAGCCACTCCCATTATGAGATTTTATAAAATTAGGTAGAATTTTTAGAATGCATAACAAACCGGTTGTAGATGACATACGTGCTTCACATTTTTAACCCTTTTCCACCATTTCCATTAGAATTTGAGCCCAATTGAGCAATTCTAGCATAGGTTGATTTGCTTTATATTTTTGCATAATGAGGGAAACCATAATGTGCATTTAAGTTAGAACTCGTGTAATTGATGCGTGTCAAGATCATGAACCAATATGTGCATAAATATGATAGAGGCATTAGGAATGAACCATTTGCTTAAACCTTTTCTTTTGAATCCCTTACCTTGATAATCTTCCTTTAGGCACCATGTTGAGCCCCAACTTGTCGTTTGAATAACCTAACACAATAATCCTATAAAGCCTTAGCCTTTTTATTAAACATAGGATGACGAAGTCCAGTTCATGATATGTTTAGAAGTGTTGTTTCAATAATAGTTCAATAATATTATGATTGGTTATGAATATGAAAAAAAAATGTAAGAAAAGAAAAAAAAAGAAGAAAAAAGCTAAATATGAAGTCAAAATGACCAAAATATGATGCAACAAAAATAGTGTGCAAATTCGGTGATATTATTGCTATTAGAGGATAGAGATTCATAAATAAGACGTCTAGCATGTTTAAATTGGATTTCATTCACCGTTAGCCACTCTAAAAATCCCTATTCTATCCCACCTTAAACCTTAGCCTAACATTACAACCCATGAAAGACCTCTTGATTTATGTATTATATTGTGTTAATTGATAGCGATAAGATTAATACACGAGCTTATGATGAAGATGTACAGTCTTGGTTTGAGAGTTCTAGATATACTAGTATATAATCACTAGTTCATAAAACAAACCGAGAGGAGTGTTCATTGTGAGGAATGTGAAGGCATGCATGTTTGAAGCAAATGGTGAAGTTATACCAACTAAGGTTTCTAAGTTTAAAACATGAATGATATTACATGTTCGGTTGTGAATCTTACATGATAAAAGTTTAAATGTAAGTATGCCTTGTGACCTTAACATATACAAAGTTATGATAACTTAGCATGTTTGATTAAGTAAGGTTAATTGTGCAAATAAGTTTGTTTGAGGACAAACAAAAGGTTAAGTGTGGGGATGTGATAGAGTGGTAATAGTTCAAGGTTTAATTGATCCAAATGCTTGATTTTACATAATGATTGTGGTGGAATAGTTTCAAGTTGTTTGTGTTTTGATTTATAGGTGTTAGGAGCGAAAGGAGGCTTATTTAGAAGAAAAAGGAGCGAAACACAAAACTACAAGGACTAAAGATGCAAACATCAAAAGTTACAAAAAATGCACAAAATTAGGCATACCGGCGTACCATACGCCGGGTATGGGCGTATAATACGTTGCTCGACGTATGGGCGGCGTATCAGTGGGCGTATTTGACAAAAATTACAGAAAATTGGGCGGAGGAACACTAAGGGGGGCGTATGATACACCGCCCCTGGGCGTATCATACACCGGTCTTCAACAAACACCCGGATTTTGTGGATCTTGATGTCTACTTAAACCTATCCAACCTGTTAGATCTATGAATAATAGGTCTAGATCATTTTGTATAGGCTTAGAACTTTAATCAATACATGTAATGAATATTTGTAATTCATTATTTTGATGCATGCATTATGTATATAGGTTAACCCATATGTGCGTTGATTTATGTGTGATTACAGGTACAAACATTATACTTGGTCAATTTCTGAAATTGACTATGTGTAAGAAACATCTACGGATGAACATTTTTGTTCTTCCGTAGATATCTTTCTTACAACACATTCATCAGAAGATCTTCTATGGATGAATATGGGTATTCACTGATGACCAAACACCACACATGAAGAAACTGAAGTGAAGTACCTTCGGAAGAACAAAGTTCCTTCAGAAGAACAAAGTAGCTGTGGAAGAACAAAGTAGTTGCGGAAGAACCAGACACGTACTTATATCATACAAGTGTTTCAAGTCAACAAGTCAACAAGTCAATCACAGACTCCAAGAGATTCGTTGTTTCCTTAACAGAAACACGCGTGTCTATAAATATGAGTCCTAGGTTTCAACTCAAAAAGGGGAAGAGACGGCGACAAAAATACCATCACATCGTTTCGCACGATCAACACAATCCCTAGCAGCCGTCACATCAACACACCAAAAATCATAAACACAATCATAGCATAGAATTTTGTTAGCAATTATTATTTGATTCTTTGTAATCATTAATCAGTTTTAATGAATTACATTTGATTCAAAACATTATTCTTTGCATATTGTTGATATCGTTTGAGCATTTATTGTTTATTTTCTCAGGCATCGATATTTATTAATTAATCAATTAAACAACGATTAATGGTAATTCCGCGGTCATTAATTCGAAACCAATCTAACACTGATAATTCCTTATTGCGATCCTTGGATTCACAGGTGGTATCAGAGCCAAGTGCTCATTGATCTAGATCGATTGATCTATCAGTGTTAGAATTGTTTAATTGAATAGATCTATCAGTTTTCTGACTAGATCTATAGTTTTTAAGCAAAAGTAATTTGGTGTGAAGATTTAAAATTCAATAAATCAGTGATTTGTCTTTTAGCGAGTATTGTTACATTGCTCGGTTAACATTGATCTATATTCAAATTAATTGAAACATAGATCTGTGTTATTGGCTGACTTTCATTAACTGTTTATAAGAAACTTTGTTTTAGTTAAAACTTCTAGCTTTGTCGGTGGATCATCGTACTAGCCTCCAAAGTTGGAAACAAAAGCAGACTTTAAGTCCTGGAAGATCAAGTTCAGAAATCGTGTGAACTACACTGATTCTGACTTATGGGTATCAATAACTGAAGGTCCTTATATTCAACCCACCCTTGGGCCGGATTATAATGACAAAAATCAACCCATAAGTACAAAAGATCTGTCACCTGATGATGTTAAAAAGGTTAAAGTTGATATTAGAGCATACAGTTTGCTCAGTATGGCTTTACCTGAAGAAATACTAATCAGGTGTGGGAATTATAAAACAACAAATTCCTTGTGGAAGATACTTCATACTCTTTGTGAAGGGAGTGATGAAATCAGAAGCATTAGGAAGGACACACTTCGCTCATAATATGAAACATTTCATCATATTGAGGGTGAATCAATTCCTCAACAACTCCATAGGTTTATGCAATTGGTAACCGAGATGAACATCATGGAATGAGAATGAACAAAAAGATGCTCCATACATTGCCTGAAAGTTGGAAGCAAACTGTGTCCATGTTCAAGAACACCATTGATCTCAAAGCAACTGGCTTAGATACATTGGTAGCTAAAGTTGAGGCTCTTGAAATGCATGAAAAATCAAGAAACAAGAGTGTGAGAACACATGTCACACCTTATCATTTTAAAGAAACCAAAAGTGCTGGAAGTGCTTTTATCTCTAACAATGATAGTAACAACTCTTGTACTTTGAGTGAAGATGAAGAAGAAGTGAGCTTTTATGCATCAAAGCCTTCAAAGAAATCTTCTCAAAGTAAATCAGGAAAAGAAAAAGGAAGACCTGATGATAGAAAAGATGCATCTACATCAGCAGCAAAGTCTTCAACAAACAACAACCAAGCAGAGCCCATTACTGTGATTCTAGATTCTGAAGAACAAAAAACAGCATTTGCAACTTTTAGTTCAAGTTTTCAAGCCTACTTGGGAAGCACCTTAACACCTGCAAATATCTGCCAACAAGACTTGGAAGAACTACATCCAGATGTAGTAGAGGAGATGGATCTTCAGTGGCAAATGGCAATGATTTCTTATAGAGCCAAACAATACTTGAGAAGAAACAAAAATTTGGCTGCAGCAAGCAAAACATCAAAGATTGGTGTTGATAAGTCAAAGGTAAGATGTTTCAAATGCAATCTCTATGGGCACTTCTCAAGAGAATGTAATCAACAATCAAATCCTGACATGAGACAACAGCAGCAACATCAGTCTCATCAGCATCAATCTCATCAAACAACAACATCTCAGAGATCTTATAGAACCACAGCTAACCAACTCATCTCCACTAGCCACAAATGCATCAGCAGGACCTAGTAATTCTAAAGAAAATGGGCTGATCATTCTCCAAGATGGAACCTGTGACTGGAGCATGTATGAGAAGGAAGTTTTGGAAGAAAATCAAGCTTTAATGGCCCATATGGAGAACCAAGTTCCACCTATGGCTAGAGAGGTAAGAGATAGATTGTGTTCATCAGTGTGTGTTGAGGAAGTTGAAAGATATAGAGTCCATGCTCAACAACTGGCTAATAAAGTAAAAGAAATAATGATTTTGAATGAATCTCATGTAAGAGAACATAAATTATATCAATTCAAAATTAACTCTTTACAAAAAGATTTAGATAAATTTGTTTCAGAAAATTACAGCTTAAAAGCTGAAGTTGAGCATCTGACCACTTCCTTAACTAAATCCATGGCTGATCATGCATCAACTGAAGTGAAACTTTAGAAGTTTCAACTTTCATCTCAGCAAAATGAGAAATTATTGAATTCTCATACTGAATCAAAGAACAGGTATGGGTTGGGATATAATGTTGTTGCACCTCCTTTGAACGATAACTATACAACTTTACCTGAATCAATGACAAACAGCTTGTCAAATCATTTTGTGCCATGCACCAAGTTTGAAACAAAATGTACTGAACAAGTTAATAACAATGAATCTGAGGTGAGTGAAACTGAGTCTTCTAAATCAGATAAAATCAAACAAAATGAATCAGAATTTGACTTTGATGGATGTGATGACTTGGATGATTCTGATGAACATGATGATAACTCTGCGGATCAACTGAACATTGGTAAGAATGTTTCAGTTGAAACAATCATTTCCAAAGTACTTGAGCAAACAAAGTTACCATATCCTCCAAAGCAAAGAAACATGTTGAAGACTATTTGCAAGAGAATAACTCAGCTAAATGAGGGTCTTCAAGTACTTCATCAGCAACAAAAACCTTCAACTGAAGTGATTGAGAAGTATACATCTACTGAAGTACACAAATCTTCCTTAGAAACAAAAAAGAAGCAAGTATCAGCAGAACTTCTCCGGAAGAAGAAACATCCTTCAGTAGTAGATCTACAGAAAAACAAATCTACTGAATCAGTAGATGATCTGCGGAAGGCAAAAGAAACAACCAACAAGAAAACAACTCAAAAAGGTGTGAGCTCAAAGCAACAAACTTCAGCTGATAAACATGAACCTTTTGACATCATGTCAGGAAAAGGAAAGAAGTCAGCTTCAGTAAAGTTTGAGAAGGAATTGAAGACTCAAAGACAGCAAAAGAAGAAGAAATTGATTGAGTCTGATAATGAGTCAGAAGAAAAGTATTGCAAATGATGTGACATGAAAAATCACAACACTAAAGACTGTTACTTCAGCAGCTATTGCTCCATCTGCAATATGAACAATCACATGACTTTAGACTGTTACTTCAACAAACATTGTGCTATTTGTAACAAAAATAACCATTCCACTCAGGAATGTTATTTTAACAAAAAGAACAAGACAAAGAGCACAAAGAAGAAACAACCTAAGAAGGATGAATCAAAATCTCAATCAAATGAAGATCAAAAAGATTCAAGATTAATGAAACAACAAAAACAAAAACAAAAGGTGACAAAACCACAAGAGAAATCATCAGTTGATAGTGAACCTTTGAAGAAAAGACAACCTAAACAGAAATCAAAGACTCCTCAATAATCAAAGACACCTCACAAAAAGGTGGATTTGAACAATAAGAAGTCAAATGCTAATGATACTTTCTTTGATAATTTTGACAAAGGAACTCATGTTTCACATTCAAAATCAAAGGATGATGAAACTTTCAATAATCAAGGATCATCATCAAAGTCAAAACAGCAAACAAAGAAAGAGAAGATCCTTGAGGAAGAGTTTGAAAAATCAGAACAAAATTCCACAAGTTCATCATCAACAGAATCATCCTCACCACAAACAACACACAATGAATCAATTGAATCTAAAATTAATACTGAATCTTCAAGACTCATTCATAAGGAAGTTAAAATTTTAGACTCCACAGGATCACCCAAGATCATTAAGACTTAGGTTTTCAAATCTAATTGATTTCTTTAATTGTGCAGGAACAATCTTGGAGAGCTGACAACAAGTGGTATGTTGACAGTGGTTGTTCCAGACATATGACAGGAAACTGTTCTCTTCTCCATGACTTCAAACATAAAAATGCTTCTTATGTGGCATTTGGTGGGGATAAGAAGGGAGGTAAAATAGTTGGTGTAGGAATGGTAACTAATGGTGTGCTCAAATTTGAGAAAGTAAATTATTATGAAAATTTGCAATATAATTTATTGAGCATGTCTCAAATTTGTGATCAAAATTATACCACATTATTTGATAACACTAATTGTTACATTCTTAAGCCAGGTTTTGCAGTTCCAGAAGATTGGATCCTTCTTAAAGCATCAAGAAAAGGAAACACATATGTTTTGGATATGAATAATACAACACTCACAAACAATGAAACATGCCTGCTATCTAAGTCATCAGAAGATGAATCTCAGTTGTGGCATAGAAGGCTTGTTCATTCCAACTTGAAGAACATGAATAAATTGGTGAAAAATGACTTAGTCATTGGATTGCAAAAGAAAGAATTTTCTTGTTCAAACCATTGTCCTTCATGTTATAAAGGAAAACAATATAGAGTGTCACATAAATCCAAAATAATAAATACAAACACTACACCACTCAAATTGCTTCACATGGATCTTTTTGGTCCAACTAATGTGATGAGCATTGGAAAAAGGCAATATTGTTTAGTGGTTGTGGATGATTTCACTAGATTCACATGGGTCTTTTTCTTAAAACAAAAGAGTGAAACATCAGAAACATTAATGGAGTTTGTCACAAAGATTGAGAATCAACTTGATTTAAAAGTTAAAATTTTTAGGAGTGACAATGGGACTGAATTTGATAATACTGTCTTAGATTCATTTTGCAAAAATAAAGGCATAGCAAGGCAATTCAGTGCACCAATAACTCCACAACAAAATGGAGTTGCTGAAAGAAGAAACAGAACTCTCATTAAAGCAGCAAGAACAATGCTAGCTGATTCACAATTGCCAATCACCTTTTAGGCTGAAGCAGTGAACACAGCATGCAATGTTCAAAACAGGACATTAGTTGTCAAAGAACACAATAAAACACCTTATGAGCTTTTATTTAAAAGAAAACCTCACATAGGATATCTTAGAGCTTATGTGTGTCATGTATCTGTTTTAAACACAAAAGAACAATTGGGAAAATTTTCAGAGAAAGCCTATGATGGTTTCTTTGTTGGATATTCTTCAACATCTAAATCATATAGGATTTACATTCCACAACAAAACATTGTGGAAGAAACTCCTATTGTGTCTTTTGATGAATCCTTATTTCCTAAATCTGTAAAAGGATCATCATGGTTGTTTGATATAGATGCACTCACAAACTCATTTAACTCTGGTTATTTGAATGCTGCTGGTACTGAGGATACATGCTATCCATTTGTTCCTCCAAACATGAATGAAGTGTCATTATGTGATGATCCTCCAAGAATACATACTTCAAGTATCATGGAACAAGGAACACCAAATAATGTCAATAATGCAGCACAAGACCAAGCAAATGGATCTACATCCTCAGATGCAAACACTTCATCAGCAGCTGCTGACTCTGCATCCACAGATGAGTGTCCTATATCCGGAGATGTGAATATTGGATCAGCTGATGTTCCATTCACATCAGTAGATGTTCCACATATTGGAGATGGTCCATTGCATTCCAAAGAGTCGTTGTCAGCAAGTCAATAAAATACATCCGTAGATGTTCCTGTAACTCCTGCACAAGCACGAAATACATCCGTAGATGTTCCTGTAACTCCTGCGGATGGCACTCACAATGCAGCTGATGTACAAAATGAAAATCATTTAGCTTTCAATGATGATCAATTTGATTACTTCATAAATTCATCATCTCAGCTGGATATATCTGCATCAATGCATATGACCAACTTGGAATCATCTATTCCAGTTGAGTCCATTCCAATAACAAGAATTCATAAGACTCATCCAATAAACAACATCATTGGAGATCTCAAACAAAGAACCACAAGAAGCCAAGGGGGAGCTGCAAACATCTGTCTTTTCACTTGTCTTTTTTCACAAGTGGTTCCTCAAAACATTACAGCTACACTAAAAGATAATAGCTTGATTGAAGCCATGCATGAAGAACTTCAACAATTCAGAAAGCAAAAGGTCTGGAATCTAGTTAATCTTCCTGAAGGACAACATCCAATTGGCACAAGGTGTTTATTCAAAAATAAACTAGATGACAGAGGTATGTTGTGAGAAACAAAGCTAGGCTGATTGCTCAAGGATATACTCAAGAAGAAGGGATAGACTATGATGAAGTTTTAGCACCAGTTGCAAGAATTGAAGCCATTAGTGTATTCCTAGCCTATGCATCATATAAGAAGTTCACTGTTTATCAAATGGATGTGAAGTGTGCCTTTTTATCTGGGAAAATTAATGAAGAAGTCTATGTAGCTCAACCTCCAGGTTTTGAAGATCCTAATTACCCACATAGAGTATACAAGCTTGACAAAGCTTTGTATGGTCTTCATCAGGCACCAGGAAAGTGGTATGAAACATTATCATCTTTCTTGTTCAAGCATGGATACAAAAGGGGAACTATTGATCAGACTCTCTTTCTCAAACATGAACATCAAGACCTCTTAGTTATTCAAATATATATAGATGACATTATATTTGGATCAACAAACAAGAGACTGTGTGAAAGCTTTGAAGAGTTGATGAAATCTCAGTTTCAAATGGGCTAAATGTGAGAATTAACTTTCTTTCTTGGACTACAAGTTCATCAGAAAATAGATGGCATATTCATCAATCAAGAAAAGTATATTCATCAAATATTGAAGAAGTACAATCTTGCTAATACATCTTCATGCAAAACACCTGCTTCAACAAATGACAAAATTGTACCTGATCCTACAGGAAAATCTATTGATCAAAGATTATATAGATCAATGATAGGATCTCTTATGTATTTAACTGCCAGTAGACCTGATATAATGTTTGTTGTATGTGTTTGTGCTAGGTACCAATCAGATCCAAAAGAGTCCTATCTGAATGCTGTGAAGAGGATTTTCAGATATCTTAAAGGGAAACCAGCCCTTGGTCTATGGTATCCAAAAGATGGAGACTTCTCTCTCTACTCTTATTCAGACTGTGACTATGGAGGATGCAACAACAATAGAAAATCCACAACTGGTGGATGTCAATTTTTAGGACCAAGACTTGTTTCATGGCAGTGCAAAAAGCAAACAAATGTATCTGTATCCATAGCTGAGGCTGAGTTCATAGTTGCTTCAGCTGGTTGCTCTCAAGTCCTTTGGTTGCAAAACCAATTACTTGATTATGGTTACAATTTCCTTCAAACTCCAATTTATATTGACAATTCAGCTTCTATGTTTATCACTGCTAGTCCAGTTCAACATAGTAAAACAAAATATATTGAAATCAGATATCATTTTCTAGGAGATTGCTCAAAAAAAGGTTTAATCAAGTTAGTCAAAGTGGATACAACAAATCAGCTTGCTGATCTATTCACTAAGGCCTTTGATTCAGTTAGATTTAATTTTCTAATTGAGTCTTTGGGCATGATAACTTAGATTAATCATCATTAACAAAGAAAAGCATGTGTCTGTCCTTGTAAATAGTAATAAAGAAAACAAAAAAAAACATTCAGAAAAACATACAAAATTCAAAATATTGTCTTTATTTATTGTGTCTTCTATTTCTGCATGACATATGTTTGGGAAATGATAGTACACTATGCCTTTGCTTGCTTCCTGAGTTCTTAAATTTCTTTAAAAACTGATCAAAAGTTCTTTGATATGTAAGTAGATTCAACTTGAGTGAAGATTATACTAAGAGCATGCTTAACATAATGAAAAGGTGACTGTTTGTGAGAAACTTCATTTTGAGGATCAAACAAGTAAGTCTTATCCTGATGTGATCAATTCATTCACCTAAGCACACTATGTAAAACACTTTATAACTTCTATCTTTGCAAATCATATTCCCTCTGTTTTGTGTGAACAAAGACCTGAGTTTATGAACACCATGAGATACATATGTATTCAACTGGTGAAAAGATCATGATCCTCATCATCCCTCTGTTTTGTGTAAACAAAGACCTGGGTTAAAGGCACCTCTGTTTTACGTA
Source organism: Flaveria sonorensis (assembly GCA_025506505.1). Lineage (NCBI taxonomy): Eukaryota > Viridiplantae > Streptophyta > Magnoliopsida > Asterales > Asteraceae > Flaveria > Flaveria sonorensis. Next base: position 29,354,793 of record CM046440.1, on the reverse strand, counting down.
AGTAAAGACCTGGTGACCTGATGATGATCATATCTAAGCTCTCAAAAGAATCCATAGTGATCAACTGTATATTTACATAAGAGCTTTTATAGCAAAGCATTTATGAGACAACTCATATGTCTCAAGATAGAATTTATAACTTAATGTACATATTTTCTAAGTATGAAAAAATGATAAATTGACTCACAAACGGAGGACAAACTCTAATGTGAATTGAATGTTGAGCCCATAACAGTTTATCTCTAACAAACATGAAAACATGATAAACAGCATGTCTAGTTGATTCCATACTCTTGTTTGGATTTAAGTGGACAAGCATACTTGCAATCAGGACTAGAATCAGGTCACATTTCAACAATCAACTCAATCAGGAAGAAGTTTAGTGTCATAGTATGATCCCATTATATGTGTTTATATGCATGTACATATATCTAATTCAATTTTGTTACTTTTAGTTTATTTATTGTGTGTAATCTTTGGACAGTAATGTGCCTTTCATGCTATTTACTTCATAAATTTATGATGAATGCAACACTTTATCATTAATCACAAATTTAGGGGGAGTAGTTAATACATGAAATACATGAAACATAAAGGCTGAATTCAATGATCCAAATTCAAATGAAGGAATTGGAACTTGAGCACTAACTTGGTTGAAGGATACATGAAGTTTTTCAAATTATATTTCGTGTGCACAAATTGTCATGAAAACAAAGTCAACAAGGTCCAATAGCAATAAATGGTTCTATCAGTTGATTAGGACCATACAATCAAAAGAAGTTTCAAACAGTGCTCTCTAAGCATCAGTAGAAGCTACAGTGTGAAACTTAATCAAGTAGAATATGCCCATCCGTAGATTGGTAAACTACGGTTGTGTTAATATTTTAGAAGTATAATCTATGTTCATAGAGTGGTAATCTATGGATAATCAAGTTATACTTCAAATTATATTTCATTTCTTGATAGTTAGGCATCCGCAGATGTTAAGCATCCGCAGATGTCCTACAAAAGAACTGATTACAAGTTTCTAAGCCTAAGGGGGAGTATTGTTAGATCTAGGAATAATAGTTCTAGATCATTTTGTGTAGGCTTAGAACTTTAATCAATACATGTAATGAATATTTGTAATTCATTATTTTGATGCATGCATTATGTATATAGGTTAACCCATATGTGCGTTGATTTATGTGTATGATTACAGGTATAAACATTATACTTGGTCAATTTTTGAAATTGACTATGTGTAAGAAACATCTACGGATGAACATTTTTGTTCTTCCGTAGATATCTTTCTTACAAGACATTCATCAGAAGATCTTCTACGGGTGAATATGGGTATTCACTGATGAACAAACACCACACATGAAGAAACTGAAGTGAAGTACCTTCGGAAGAACAAAGTTCCTTCGGAAGAACAAAGTAGATGCTGAAGAACAAAGTAGCTGCGAAAGAACCAGACACGTACTTATATCATACAAGTGTTTCAAGTCAACAAGTCAACAAGTCAATCACAGACTCCAAGAGATTTGTTGTTTCCTTAACAGAAACACGCGTGTCTATAAATATGAGTCCTAGGTTTCAACTCAAAAAGGGGAAGAGACGGCGACAAAAATACCATCACATCGTTTCGCACGATCAACACAAACCCTAGCAGCCGTCACATCAACACACCAAAAATCATAAACACAATCATAGCATAGAATTTTGTGAGCAATTATTATTTGATTCTTTGTAATCATTAATCAATTTTAATGAATTACATTTGATTCAAAACATTATTCTTTGCATATTGTTGATATTGTTTGAGCATTTATTGTTTATTTTCTCTAGCATCGATATTTATTAATTAGTCAATTAAACAACGATTAATGGTAATTCCACGATCATTAATTCGAAACCTATCTAACACTGATAATTCCTGATTGCGATCCTTGGGTTCACACAACCCCAACTCGAAGTACAACTCTTCCCAGCCAAAATCTAGCAAATTGAAGGTGATTTTGGGTGCTTTCAAGCTTCCCAACACACACTAAATCATCATTGATCATCATATAATTAATATTGAAGATTCAATGAAGACCATGCATGGCTAAGTTCTTGTTGATTGCTTTTGGGAGTACAATTCATGTTAAGTGAAACAATTGGTATGTTTGATTAGGGTTTTTTGTATTGAACAATGGATTAGTGAATGAAATTTTATGTTTTGATTTAGTTAAAAGGTTCACTTATAAATAAAGTTGTGTGCTTGATTATTAGTTTTCGGTTTCCTTGGATCTTGAGCTCATTAAGAAAAGTTGACAACGTGATATAGGTGAATTGGTAACTTTGTGAATGAACGAGTCTTAAAAGATTGTTCCTTTGTTACTACTTTAATCAAAAGCTAAAATCTTGAAGTATTGTTTCTTAGAAACCCTAATTTGAAAGTATCAATTGTGGATCTTGCGGAATTGGAAACCCAGAAGTGATTGTTTCTTAATATTTAATCAAATTCGTTTCAAAGTTTGTTGCTTTTTGCAATAGCGTTCTCGATTTCATCCCAAGTTCCAATTTTTAATATTAAAGTTCGTGTCTTTAAGTTAATTGAGTCATATTGTTAAACACTTTCCACATATTCCCTATGGAGACGGCCTTACTTACCCTTACACAATAAAGGTAGCTAAGACCAATATGATAATTATTTTTGATCGATTCTAGACAACCAATCAGTAACGTCAAGACAGGAGCTTGAGTCAATCTTGTCTTTAGCTCTTCAAAAGCTTTCTCCTGCTCTAGATCCCATACAAACTTCACATCCTTATGAGTCAACTTAGTCAATGGTGAAGCTACCTTGGAGATGTCTTGGATGAATCTTCTGTAATAGCCCACCAAACCCAAGAAACTACAGATCTGGATAGCATCTTTGGCGACTTCCAACTCATCACCGCCTCAACTTTCGCTAGGTCCACCATGATCCCTTCAGGATTGACTACATGACCCAAAAACTGAACCTCGTGTAACCAAAACACACACTTGGAGAACTTGGCATACAAACTCTCCCTTCTAAGCGTCTCCAGCACCTCCCGAATATGACAGACATGCTCTTCTTCGCTCTTTGAATAAATTAGGATATCATCAATAAACACAATCACTGATTTATCTAGCATAGGCCGACACACCAGATTCATCAGATCCATAAAAGCAGCTGGCGCGTTGGTTAAACCAAAAAACATCACGAGAAACTCGTAGTGTCCATAACATGTATGAAAACCTATTTTAGGAATATCCCGCTCCTTCACCTTCAATTGGTGGTAACCAGATCAAAGATCTATCCTCGAGAACCAACTGGCACCTTGGAGCTGATCAAACAAGTCATCAATCCTCGGTAACGGATACCGATTCTTCACTGTCAACTTGTTCAGCTCACGATAATCAATGCACATCCTCATGCCACCGTCCTTCTTCTTTATCAATAAGATCGGAGCACCCCATGGAGAGATGCTCAGTCGAATGAACCCCATATCCAGCAACTCTTGTAGCTGAGTCATCAATTCCTTCATCTCGGAGAGACTTAGACGATACGGCGCCTTTGCAACAGGTTAGGCACCAGGTATCAGATCGATCTGGAACTCGATCTCGCGGTCATGTGGCACACCTGATAGATCATCCGGGAATACATGGGAAGTCACACACGACTAGTACGTCCGACAATCGTGGTAGTGACGCATCAACATCCTTCACATAAGCCAGATAGGAACCACATCCACGCCTCATACACTTCTCTGTCACAACCATTGAAATTACTTTCCAGACCATGCTAACTCTATCCCCATAAATCGTCACCGAACTCCCATCAGGCGTGATCAATCGAATCTTCTTCTTACGGCACTCGATGTTTGCCTCATAGGCTGCCAGCCAATCCATCCCTAGGACTACATCAAATCCGCCTAAAGGCATCAAAAACAACCTAGTAGAGAACCTATGGCCTTCCAACTCTATGTCATAATCCTCTACCACATCAGAAATCCTGGTAGACTTACCAATGGCAGTTTCTACATCGAAGGGTTCATCAATATTCCTACCCCTAACCGGTAACTCACCAGCATAAATAAAACTCCTACTAGCACTAGAATCAAAAAGCACAGAGGCACAAGTTTGGTTTACTAGGAATGTACCTGACATAACATCGGGGTCCACCCTAGCCTCCTCCTAAGACATAGTGAATGCCTTGGCCTTCGCCCTCTGCCCCTCCTTCTCCTTCTCGATCCCCTTCCATGCCCCAGAGTTCTCAGCCCTCGGCTTCTTGCAATCCCTGCTTAGATGGCCCTCTTCACCACAGTTATAACATCTTATAACCACCATAGTCTCTCTCCATATGACCAGGCCTCCCACACTTGAAGCAGATGTTCAATCCCCACTTACATTCCCCCGCATGCTTCTTTCCACACTTATTACATGCCCTCGTCCATGTACCTACCGTCACCAGCTTCCAGTCATCCACCCTTGCCTTTTTGTTCTTGAAAGTGAAACCACCACTGCCAAATCGTTTCCCGTTCCAGTTTCTATCACCACCACCTTTGTTACTCACCTCCACCATTGCCACTTCCTCTCTCTCATCGTATAGTCTCCCTACCACATCGACCACCGACCTAAACGTACCTAGCCACATCAGGTGTCTACGGATATCCGTGGGCAGATCCTGGATGTATCTCTTGATCTTTTGTGACACAGGCGTCACCTGATCTGGCAATAGCCTTGCCATCTTATTGAACTTAGTCGTATACTGCTGGTGTTTCATGGTTCCCGCCTCCAACTGTAGGAACTCTCTCTTAATCTTATCGAGTTCCTATGAGGACAAAACTCTTCGATCACTAACTTCTTCAACTCACTCCACCTCATCCTTCTAATCACCCTGCTACCCTCAGCCTGGGAAAATATTGTCCCACCAACATAGGGCCAAATCCACAAACGAGTGGGTAGCGAACTTCTTTTTCTGGTCCTCCCTGCACTCGTTGATGTCCAACAAAGCTTCCATTTCCTTCACTTATCGGTGAGCAGCAGCAACATTTTGAGGGCTTGCATATCTAGAATGCCCCATAGTTGCACCCCTTTGCAGTTTCCTACACTGCCTCCTCTTCCTCGTCATCACTGGAGACAACCATCTCTGTCCCTGGTTGCTCCCCTTCCTTTGAACCTCTCTCCTCGCCCTTTCTCCTAATTGTTTTCCTCCTCTCCTCTTTCTCTTTCTTTTCATCCTTTCTCATGGCTCTAATAACCTTATTCATCACAGATAGTAGTATTGTTTGCATGACATGATGAACTTTCTCCATAACTGTCTCCTTCACTGAGGCCCTCAGGTTATCACTCTCATCATCGCCTTCATGGTGATGAAGCTCGGGCTCTTCAGGAGCTATTTCAGCGGTCCTAGCCCTGTTCCTTGTGTCACGCGGACCAGCACCACGTCCACCACAACCTCTACCTCAAGTTGCCTTCGAAGATCTACCACCAACCATCTCTAAACACTATAAGATTCAAACAGCAGCACTGTCATTCAAGGTAATAGCTCAGATTACGTCAAGTATAGCAAGTCCCTAATTACAGTGGCCAGTTGTGATTAGCCATTTACTTTACTTTTCATTCCCCAAGCATTTCCTATCCTGACTACATCAGTATTCAAATCTACTTAGAGCACATAATTCACATAGCACACACACATAATTCCTTTTTCCATTAATTTACATAAAACGTGTACATAAAACATTTAACTGCAGGCATATAGCTACTAGGAATGGCATCCCTTTCCTTTATTGTCCTATTCTTAGTTTAAGTTTAGGTTTTGAAAATAATTTACCCAATTCTCTTAAACTTTAGCTCTGATACCAACTTGTAAGGCCCCGTTCCTGGGACACTTACAGTTGGTCAATTATAGCATAAAACATTTAAGACACATCATTTTGCAGCGGAAATATATCTTTTCATTAATACTTAAAAACCATGTCAAAACATCATGTCGATTTATTTACATCTCAAAAATTGTATTTAATACAATAACATTCCTAAAAAGATGTGGATGCCAGACTCGAATCATTCCTAGTAGCTGATGCAACCATGCCTGCACCTCCTTAGCATCAACAATTACCCGCCAACTGATATGCAGACTCTATACAGAAAGAAGAAATGGTATTAGCTTTTGTTAGTCAAGATCTATGTAGATTGGAAGGATTAAACTTAGAGGCTCGAAAATCAAAATCAAGCTTTAGAAGAAACAAGTTTTCGAGCGAGAATTAGTTTCTACGTGGGAGGAATGATATCAGTTTTGGCTCAACAAACAAGCAACTATGAAAAGATTTTAAGGATCTCATGCATTCCAAGTTTCATATAAGTTCTTTGGGTCAACTCACATTCTTCTTAGGGTTGCAAGTACAACAAACAACAGATGGAATCTTCATCAATCAATCTAAATATATGGATACCATGTTCAAGAAGTTTCACTTTGAACACTATCAATTAACTAGAACACCAGTAGATACAAAGATGATGATTTGACCAGATCTAAATGGCATATCAATTGATCATCTCACTATCGATCAATGATAGGCACATTCATGAATCTTGCTGCTAGTAGATCAGACAACATGTTTAGAGTATGCATTTGTGCATGATATCAGGCTGATCCCAAGAAGTCACATGTCAATGTTGTCAAGAGGATATGCAAATACCTCAAAAGTAAACTAGCTCTTGGTTTGTGGTATCCAAAAAAAGGCAACTTCAAGCTGTATGCATATACAGATAGTGACAATAAGCAATGCAACTTCAACTGAAAGTGCACATCTGGTGGTTGTCAATTTCTTGGTCCAAGTTTTATGTCATGGTAGTTCAAGAAACAGACAAACATGTCAGTTTCTACTACAAAGGATCAATACATTGCAGCATCCGCTTGCTGTTCACAAGTACTCTAGATTCAAAAGAAGATGCTTGATTATGGGTTCAATTTCTCACACACACCAACACATATTGACAACACAGCTTAAGTACAACACTCAAAACTAAACATATTGAAATCATATATCATTTTTTGAGAGACTGTGCTGAAAAATGATTAATCAAGTTGATTCATGTTCATACTTATAATTAACTTGCTAATTTATTTATTAAGGCTTTTGAATCTAGTAGGTTTGAATTCATTGTACAATTAATTGACATGATTAACCTAGAATGAAAAATACAAAAAGTAGAATAATTTGATTTATTTCATGATCCATCAAAATTTTCAAATATTCAAAATATAAAAACATTGAAATAATATGTCTTTCCTTTGAAATATTAAAAAGACAAACAAAGAAAATTCAAGAAAAATCACAAACAATATGTTTTTAATTTGAATAATATAGAATATGCCAATTTTACATAAGAAATGATATAACTAAAGTCAGTATATCATTTGCAATGCATATCTCAAATCATTAATGACTGACATATATTATTTGATGTGTGGGTAGGCTCAGCTTGAAATTGAAGATATATGCTTTTATGATAAGCTAAAGATCCTCATTCCATTGTAAAGCTATCATCTTAGGGTATGGGTAGGTATTAGCTTATCCAAGTGGGTATGTGTGTAGCTCCTAAACTCACCAGGCATTTTATGAATCTCATTTACCCAAATCAGTTTCTCCTTTGTTTTGCTGAGTAAAGACATGGAGTAAAGAGGCATAAAGTGCTAATGTTCATGATTCAAAAAAGATTCCCAATAAGGAACACATCCCAAAGTGGATGATCAATAAAGTCCATCATGGCCTACACTCCAAAATGAATGAATTAAAAGAATCCCAAAGTCAATCACCTCCAAAATTGAGTCAATAAATAAGGATCAAAGTATAAATCCCAAAGGGATCCCTTAACCACAAATAAAATGGGATTTCATAACCAAAATGACCAGGTCATGTAAGTTTAAAGTTCTAACATGCATTTTATGTGGGTGGTCTATCTTTCTTCGATTCTGAGTGTGAGGTACATAGAGAATGGTTAAAAAATTAAAGCATGATAAAATCACAAAGTATAGAAAATATAAACCATTGTATGAGTTAAAAAGACAAATATACCTGTACTCAATATGTGTGTGATTATGCCTATTTTTGAAATAATGTTTGCATTGTGAAGGGTAAGATTGATTTAATCTCATAAAAGGTATTATTCTATACATTTATACAGAAAGCAAATCAACAGTTCAAAAAAAATATTTCCTTTTCATTGTTGTTTTCTATGGTATCTTGAAATTTTTTAATTTTTAAATTTTTAAAGTTATTATCTTGTTTGGATATAAACTTTGGGGTGAGTAATTAAAAATATCATGAAAAAACTCGTAAACATTAAAAATGATTAAAATTAAAAAATATTTAATTTCATTTTTGAGCAATTGTTTAGTTTTTTTTTAAAATATCAAAAATATATACGCAATTGTATTGGTGTGCATATGCAAAGAAATTACCATAGTATTTTGTAACACCCGGGTATTTTTTTTAAAGACGAGAAAGAAAGAATAAATGTGCAGAAAAAGAAAGAAAACACAATTTAACCCAAGTTGAGGGGCTAAATATGTCAAAAGGACAAAAAGAATAAAAGTGGGTGCATAAAGTAGGCATGGCCGCCCACACATCTCTGCATATATTCTTTTCACCGGATTTTCTAGAGAGAGAAAGAGCAGAGTTCGGATTTTGAAGAAGGAAGAATAAGAAACCAAATTCAAGGTGTTTGAACTCATTTGCAAACGGATTTGAAGGAATTCATACTCGAAGGTTGTCAAAGGTGAGTTCTAGAACCCCCTTTTTACTTGTTTTAACTGATTTTGGGGCTGGAAATGCATGTATGTATGTTTTTATGAATGTGGGTTTTATACCTGTATGAATGTGTATGTGTGAATGTGGGTGGATTATGATTTGGGTGATTTATGATGTTATGATGACGCCATGTTCATATTATTATGCTTAGAATGCTAGAACTAAGCTTAGAACATGATGAATTGATGATTTGGGGCTGAATATGATGTTATTAGTATGTATTTGTTGCCCATGCGCCCAACGGTTGAATTTGCTCGTGATGCCCCATGCGCCCAAAACCCATGCGCCCGAATAGTATCCATGCGCCTAGAATAGGCCGAATCTGACTAAGTGTTCCAAGCGCCCAAAACTGCCCATGCGCCTGCATAGTGCCCATGCGCCTAGAAATTTGCCCAGGAGACTTAAGTGTTGGGTCATGCGCCCAAATAGTGCTCATGCGCCTGAAAGTTCCCCATGCGCCTAAGTGTTCCCATGCGCCCAAAAGGCCATGCGCCTACATAGTGCTCATGCGCCTATGCCTTAGAATATTTTCTGAAATTTTGGGGAAAATGTAAAGTGTAGGCTTTGACTTGGGATGTTCCCGAGGGTGATGTATGTTGACTTTATGATGTCATATGTGATGTGATGATGCTATGTATGGTATGGTTACGTTTATGTTATGTTCCTTATTATGTATGTTTATTTTCCGTGGCTTTACGTTGTATGATTACGAAAAGTAAATGGAAAGTATTATGTAACGTAAAGCGGAAGATAATGAAGAAGGGAACGTAAGGAATGAAGGAATGCATGCATTAACGAATGAATGGAAAAGTCTTGTAAGCCAAAGGTTGAGGTGAGTGACTGTGTTGTCATAAAAGACTCGTAAGCCAAAGGTTGAGGTGAGTAACTGTGCTGTCATAAAAGACTCATAAGCTAAAGGTTGAGGTGACTGACTGTGTTGTCACAAAAGACTCGTAAGCCAAAGGTTGAGGTGAGTGACTGTGTTGTCACAAAAGACTTGTAAGCAAAGGTTGAGGTGAGTTACTGTGTTGTCACAAAAGACTCGTAAGCCAAAGGTTGAGGTGAGTGACTGTGCTATCACAAAAGACTTGTATGCCAAAATTAGGTGAGTGACTGGTTGTCTCAAAAGACTCGTAAGGGGTTCAATCCTTGAGATTGACCCGGATCTTTGTCGCTTACCCTGGTGCTGGTGCCAGGCTTTGTGCGCAATGAATGGAAGTCTGATAAACTTCGGCCCAGTACCCGCTTTGTGCCAACGTTTGGGGTATAGCTGATGACATTGATCCGGAAGGAATGGACGAAGGAAGGGTAATGAATGAAATGTACGGAATGAAAGATAACGAATGATAAAGATGACGTACGATAATGAATGAACGGGAGTCAACGAATGACGATGAAAGATAATAATAAATTATTATCTATGTCTACGTATGATGCATGATCACATATGAAAGTAAAGAAAGAATGGTTTTAAACGAAAGAAATGTATTTTGTTTTTATAAAAACTAGAACTCACTCAGCAACGCTGACTTTTATGTGTTTCCAGTTGGCAGGTAATGTTGCTGAGGATGGCACAGGGCAGCTACTTGGCATTTTTGGATGGCATCCGTTGTTTGAATCATACTGTTTTTTTGTGATGGAATGCAACGAGTGATATTATGTAACAGTTAACTGCAATGTATTATTTTGCAAAAGCAATTATAATGAAATAGTTTGTTTAAAAGAATTCCGCTGCAATATTTTGGTAAAGTTAATGTATGTTTTATGCTTTGTGTGCAATGATTGACTAGCTGTAAGCGTTCCGGGAACGGGGCCTTACATATTTCAGTCTATGCAGGTATTTAATGCACAAAGATGCCTAGACTTTGTCAGAATTAGAAATTTATTTTACATCGGGAACAAATCAAACCATGTGAGAATTGACACCATCAACACAGTCAAAAATCAAGAAATGTTAAAGTCAATAGACTAGCAATAGTGCAAACATCATATCAGGCATCATCTATAAAAACATTAAATTTTACAAAGTTAAAAATTTAATATGGGTAACAGTATTAGTTAATACAGGTGAAGGTAACCCTAGCATTCAAACCAATGCGGGTAGTCATTTGTTTAGAATAATATCAAGTGAAAAACAAATGCTAGTAACAATGTTTACCCGAATGCGAGCGACCAAAATACTTGTTTGGATAAGTATTGTTCATCCGAATTTCATTAATGTGATGAACAGTGTCAAATATGGGTAAAAGTGTTATTAACATTTTATGTAAAAAAGTTTCTAAGTGTTAAAACTTAGTCAATGCTATTGAACAAATGCGAAGCATAGTACTTAGTACTAAGTGTTCATAACCAATTGACTAAATGCAAGCATGAATTATGAGAACAGTTTTCACTAAAATAAATGCGGGCACTATTCATCGCATTTGTAAATGTTAACATAACACTGTTCGTCATATTTGTAAGATGTGTACCATAGTTAAAAAAACTAAGTTGCATTCGCATTAATGAATGCAAGTAACTCTAGCAAATACGAATGAATTATTTGTTCATTCGCATTTGTTAATGCGATGAATAGTAAACGAATGTGAGCTACAATAGCTTAGTCAAATGAAAATTCACATCCGCATTTGTTTACAACACTTGTGCAATACAAAATAAACTCAGTCCATCTATTTAAACACGAATCAAAAGCTCATTTACTTTTCAAATTTGAGTGAACTTATAATGTGACAAGTTTTCTTGCCCTTTCATCATCCAAAATCAATCATTTACCATTTGAGTATTGATTATAAGGTGATATATTGAGTTTCTTTGAATCAAACAACACCCAATAGTTTCGAACATGAACCCCTCCAACTAAAATCAAGTCTAATAAGAAGTTAATATCATTATTCTAAATCATAAAAACCATTAATGATGATTATTAAATTAGATAAATAAAAAATTTCCAAAAAAGATAAACCCCGATGAACAGGGTATACATCATAATAGATTCTGAGACCAAGTTAAAACTTAAATGTATGATTTTGACATTTAATGAGTCAAACTTTGACTATCAACTTCATAAGTCAAATTAATTTCATATAGATCATCTTAAACTTATTTTCATAATCAAATCATCTCATACATGTGTCTCTTGTGCAGATTATGGCCAACCTAACTTGGAGCAAACTTCATAATGTCAGTGGTTTCTTTCACCTTGATGTCCCTTAAGCTGCTAATCCTAGAGAGATGATCTGATTCATTCAAATTACGTGAGTGGCACATGCTATTACTGTAAGAATAGTTATATATGAAAGGTTCATCAGATAATTATAGGGCTTTACAGAAGTAGCTATGATTGATGATGTGCCTAGACTAATAGGGAGGATTGATGATCTATAAGAGCTGATTATCACTGGAAAATCTATGGATAGTGTCTATAAGTTGGTGATGATGCTGGATAGCCTCATGAACCGGATGAAGATGAGATACTATCCTTCTTTGCCAATATTTGATATGAGGGTGGTTTTTAAGGCAAGTATATTGTTAAGGGGCAAGTATATTGTTAAGGGGCAAGTGGATCTATTATGGAGATTTCTAATTCACTATTATCAGCATTGTATATTGATGGAATTCAAATTCATGGGTTTTGGAACTTAGAACACCAAGAACAAAACAATGAATTTCCCCAAGGATCGATTTCAATCTCTCAAATATAACAAGTTATTATAGAATCAATACTCATTAATCATAGTGTGGAACCCTTGATTAATGATATGATATCTATGTGTGTGTGTGTGTATGATTGTATGTTTGCTAGTGATTGAATGCTTGAATGATAATAAACTGCTTGTTTGATTGATTGTTCAAAAGCTTACAAAGGATTAGGATATACTGCTATTTATAGCCTATATAAAGAGCTATGTATAATTACAAAAATACCCTTATGTAAAAACTAATTACATATAATCCTAAGTCTAAGTGTTGTCTGCTGTGGATGATAACATGTCCGCTGTGGATGTGTAAACGTCCGCTGTGGATGAATAAGTTGTCCGCTATGTATGATAGTCATCCGCTATGAACACTTGATGAATGTTTGTCTGGTTGTTATCCACTATGGATGTGCATCCACTGTGGACTTGTTCATCAGCTGTGGTAACTTGTTCATCCACTGTGAGTACTTGATCATCAGCTGTGATAACTTGTTCATCCACTGTGAGTACTTGATCATGAGCTGTGAAGTTCTTCATCCATTGTAAGCACTTGGACTACTTCATACTTCATCTGCTAGTAACATTTATTCAGCTGCTGTTGGCATATCTTCATCCAGTGCCATCACTTGCAAAATTTCTTTTATCTACAAACCTGAAAAAGAAATTTAAACAATAATTAGTGTATGTTATGAATGTTAATGAATCTAATGTGTTAGTTAATGATTTTTTTGAATATTAGAACACATTGTGTTTGACTATGGCAAGCATTATCCTTTTTATACACTTGTTGAGTCTAACAATACTCCCCCTAAGGATGATGTTGCTAACTCTTAATGTTTGCTTGTTACTGTTTTGTTTATTAGTGATAATGTGTCTGTTTATTTTTGATATGAATGATTGCATGATTGATATGATTGCATGATTGACTGTTATGATTTGTTTGCTATGTTTTTTTTGAATGATTGGATGTTATGATTGTTTGCTATGTCTGTTATGCATGATTGAATGTTATGATTGTTTGCTATATCTGTTGTGAATGATTGGATGTTATGATTGTTTGCTATGTCTATTGTGAATGATTGAATGTTATGATTGTTTGCTATGTTTGTTGTGAATGATTGAATGTTATGATTGTTTAAAGGTTAGAGGCATATTGTTATACCTATTTGATGGAAAATCAGTGGTGAAATCCAACAGATATTGGGTTTTTATTGATTAGGGGTTTAAGGGTTTATCACACTGTTGTAACATTTTAGAAATTTTATGTTGCGTCTCACACTCGTGATGAGTGAAAATATGACAAGTGTTAATCTATATATACTACGGACAAAATGAATGTTCATTGTGTATAAAGTGTGTATGTGCACTTTGTAAACAGTTAAACTTAAAATAATATTAATTTATCCACTTTGAGTTACACATACGCTGTGGGTGCAGTGTCCGCTCTACAACTTTAAGTTGCACGCTGTGGACCCTTGATTGTTTTTGTGTTCACAGCGGATGAACATTTGGTCATGCGTTGTGTGAACAGTGCATCCGCTATACAACTTTTAAATTGTACGTTATGGACCCTTGAATGTTTTTGGCTGTATATATAGCAGATGACTATTTGGTCATGCGCTGTGTGTTTGACACTATTCACATAGCGGATGAACATTTGTTCATGCACTGTGTAAACTTGAATGATTATGCACATATTCTGCTATGTTTGATATTTCCATATTTATATTTCTCCCAAATTTTTGCATATTTATAACAACCTTTTATAAAATGACAAAAATTTGAAATTATGTTAATGGAAATTATCAAAGTCCAATTTGATTGTATGCATGATAAACATTTAGAAAGATAGCACTTTATCTAACTAAAAAATGGATGATTTTCATGCTTTGACATGAATCATTTGCACATAATAGAGATCACACTAGTCTTTAATCCTTACTGAGTTGATTGGATGATTTGAGAATTGACATAGACTAATAAAATGTTGATTGCAGATATTGTGATCCACTTAAACTCATGCATAGTATTAATGATTGATTAAAACAGCGAGTGATTATCATGTTTTTGGTGTATTAAGAAGATTTGTATGTACCCCACATCTGATTTTATGTTAAGATTAATCCTCCTTAAGATATGCTAGAAAACACTTTTAATACTTATGACCTAGCTACTTAGGAGTATAAATGCTCAATTTGATCCAAATTGTTTGATCCTCATTGGGATTCTTTTTCACTTCACTTTGGAAGGCGATCCTCTTCGGGATTCTTTTGATTCATACACAAGAAATATAGTCTAAAAGACTTTATTGATTGTTCATCCATTATGGATGTATTCCTCATTGGAAATCTTTTGGATCATGATGTAGGTCATTCAGGTCTGTGCTCAGCATAACAAAGAATGCCTTAGTGTACTCCAGGTCTATGAAAATCATATCAAAGGAGACACTTGTATGATTGAGCAATTTATAAATGGTTTCACTTGTTGTATAGTAGTTACTTTACAAGCAATCTATATTGGATAGACCAATGCTCACCATAAACCAAGATGTGTGTTTCTAACCACACAATCAAAAGAATTTAGTTCTTCACTATTGTATGTGATGTTATGTGTCCCATGCTGAGCCTATCCACATATCAAACAAAGTATTGTCAGTCTTTATCAGTGGAAAATGACTCAAGTGAGGAAGTAAGCTAGTGTACTATCATTTCAAATGAGTGGTCATATGTGATTCAAATTATTTTATAATTGGAAAACATAAATGTTTGTTTGATGTCTTGATTTTGAAAATATGTATGTCTGATGTTAAATTTTGACTTTAACAAAATCAAGCTTGTTTGAAATTAAAGTTTTGAAAACATTCCTTTTTTGGTACATAGTTGATCATACCAAGTGACTGAACTAGAAATTCAAATCTTGTTGAATCAAATGATTTTGTAAACAGTCAGTCAATTGATTGTCGGTGTGGACCTTGATCAACTTTATTAGACCCTTTTCTGAGCAATCTCTCAGAAAGTGGTATCTGATATCTATATGCTTTGCTTTTTTAATGTTGAACGGAATTGTCAGTGATAAACATGGCAGTAGAATTGTCAATGTGTATGGGTGTTTTAAGAAATTTAAAGCCATAATCAAGCATTTGGTTTTGAACCCAAAGCACTTGAGAACAACATGCAAAAGCAGCTATATATTCTGCTTCAGTTGTTGACACAGACACATTTGTTTGTTTCTTGCACTACCAGGAGATCAATCTTGATCCAAGAAACTGACATCCACCTGTTGTGGACTTTGTATTATTATTGCATCCACCATAATAACTATTAATGTAAGCGAATAAAAAGAAATCTCCATCTTTGGGATACCATAGTCCAAGTGCTAGTTTGCGTTTTAAGTATCTTAAAATTCTCTTTACAGCATTTATGTGTGATTCTTTTGGATCTGCTTGGTATCTGGACCACATGCAAACTTCATACATGATGTCTGGTTTACTTGCAGTTAGGTATATCAGCAAGCGTATCATGGATTTGTAGAGCTTTTGATCAACTAATGTTCCTTCTGGATTGGGGCCAAACTTCAATCCAGTTGCAAATAGTGATTTGCAGATATGCAATTAGACATGTTGTATTTTTGTAAGATCTGATTCACATACATGCTTTGATTGTTAAAAATTCCTTCAGCAGATTGTTGAACTTGAAGACCAAGGAAGAAGGTAAGTTCTCCCATTAAGCTTCTTAGGTCTAGATTAATTGTATAGGTTTAGAAGATTATTCATCTATTGTAATGAACTCTTGTAAATCTTTATCTTTTTTTATCCAAGCTATATATATATGTTAACCCAAATTATTATTTGTGTTGATTATATGTGTAATTGCAGGAAAACATCATACTTGGTCAATTTTGAAATTTGACCAAGTACAAGAACATCTATGAAAGAACAAGTCAAGGAATATGCATCCGTGGATCTCCTGCGAAAGCATTGTAACATCTACGGAAGAACAAGTTTGCTCGTGAGATCAAGTTACTGCTGCTCCTGTGGTAGAAGAAAGCTTGCTCCTGTGGATGAAGTTCAATATGAAGATTAAAGAACCAACTCCTACGGAAGGCTAACTCCTACGGAAGACTAACTCCTAAGGAAGGCTATCTCCTACGGAAGAACAAAGTACTTGCATGCCATATGAAGTCAGCAAGTCAAACTCTCTGGAGTGATGTCATCAAGTCAACATCTGCGGAAGACTGCACTTCTGTCAGAAATGAATATTGCATATCACATTAAGAATTTCATTTGTGTAACTTTCTTACCACAATAAGAAAATTACTTTTAACCATGTAAAAAGTGAATCCCTCTGCTATAAATAGAAGGCATGGGTGCACTTTTTTAGGGCATTAGATAGAACAATACACCAATAATTTTGATTACACCAGAACAGCAATCAAAATAGCAAGAACACCAAGAACATCACCTAGCAATTATCATATTAGCAAAAATCAAAACCGATTATAACCAATTCAGTATTAATGGAAATCATTTGAAGCAAGTTTGTTTATCATATTACTTTAACTTGTTTTCCATTTCTCTCATCTGTTCTTCATTGATTTACGTTATAATTACAATTTCTTAAACAATTAATTAAACAACGAGTTGCAATAATTCCATGATCATTATTTGTTCAATCAAACTGATTAATTCCTATTTCGATCCTCAGATTCACAGGTGGTATCAAAGCCTTCTGCTCATTGATCTCGATCAATTGATCTATCAATTTTGATTAGTCTAATTAGTTGTTAATTTCATTAAATCTATCAGTTTTTGATTAGATATGATAATTTAGCTTAAAACTGCTTTTGAGTGTTCGTCACAGCTTGAGAGTTCATAACTCAGATTTAAGTGTGTTGTTTAACAATTTAATCGAAACACAAGTTAGGTTTAGCTAATTAATAGCTAACGAAGGTATTTTACTCAACAAATTGGTGTAATTAGTTAAAATCATCAAACCCTGTTATATCAATCATCGAGTACTGTTCCATTGCTCGATTAACTCCGATCTACATCAAAATCATTTTGATTCGTGGATTTGTGTTGTTGTTCAATATTTAAAGGTTGTTCAAACAAATTTGAACAGATCCCATCATCTAACATCTCAAATTCAAATTATCTGAGAATTTACTGATAGGTTTGTCTAATTTTGACCATAACTGCTTAATTGTCTGATAATTAAGAGTTTGTCGTTAATTAGCTTATTCTCAATAAAAGTCATTAATTCAAAGTAATTTCTATCTTAGCTGATTTAATATCAGTATTATCAGTGATTTGTTTTTGCTGTGTGAGTGTGTTTGCATTACGTTTACTTTACACATTCATAGGGTAATAGGTCAGTTGATAGTTTGATAATTGCCAAGTTAACTAAAATGAGTAATTCAATTGTTGGCTCAGCTTATCAACCCCTAAAATTGGAAAACAAAGCTAATTTTAAAACATGGAAAATTAGATTTAGGAACCATGTTAATTACACTGATATGGGTCAACCTGGTTAATGGTGAAGCTATATTGGAGAAGTGTTGTATGAATCTTCTGTAGTAGCCCGCCAAACCCATGAAATTAAGAATCTCAGATGGCATCTTTGGAGACATCCATTGCATCACCACCTCAACTTTTGCCGGATCCACCATGATCCTTACAGGATTAACCACATGACCCAGAAACTGAACTTCACGTAACCAGAATGCACACTTGGAGAACTTGGCGTACAACTTCTCCCTTCTAAGCGTATCCAGAACTTCCCGAAGGTGACCATCATGCTCTTCTTCGCTCTTCGAATAAATCATGATATCATCGATAAACACAATCACTGACTTATCTAGCATAGGCTGACACACCCGATTCATCAGATCCATAAAAGCAGCTGGCGTGTTGGTTAAACCAAAAGACATCACAAGAAACTCATAGTGTCCATAACGCGTGCGAAAAGCAGTCTTAGGAATATCTTGCTCCCTCACCTTCAGTTGGTGGTAACCAGATCGGAGGTCTATCAGCTGATCAAACAACTCATCAATCCTGGGTAACATATACTGATTCTTCATTGTCAGCTTATTAAATTCACGGTAGTCGATGCACATCCTCATGCTACCATCCTTTTTCTTCACAAACAAGACCGGAGCACCCCATGAAGAGATACTATGAACCCCTTATCTAACAACTTTTGTAGCTGAGTCATCAATTCTTTCATCTTGGAGGGAGCGAGATGATACGGTGCCTTTGCGACAGGTTGGGCACAAGGTATCAGATCAATTTGAAACTCAATCTCATGGTTAGGTGGCACACCTGATAAATCTTTCAGGAACACGTCTGGGAAATCAAACACAACCGGTACATCCGACATTCGTGGCACTGTCGCTTCCACATCTTTTACATAAGCCAAATAGGCACAACATCCACACCTCATACACTTCTCTGCCACAACCATTGAGATTACTTTCTGGATCGTACTAACTCTGTCACCGTAGATCGTCACCAAACTCCCATCGGGCGCGGTCAACCAAATCATCTTCTTATGGCACATGATGTTTGCCTCATAGGCTGCTAACCAATCCATCCCTAGGACCACATCAAATCCACCTAAAGGTATCACAAACAACCTAGCAGAGAACCTATGGCCTTCCAACTCTATGTCACAGTCTTCTATCATATTAGAAATCCTGGTAGACTTACCAATAGCAGTTTCTACATTGAAGGGGTCATCAGTCTTTTTGCTATTAATAGGCAACTTATCACAGAAGACAACAGAAATAAAACTCCTACTGGCAGCAGAATCAAACAATACAGATGCACTAGCATCATTAACCAGAATGTACCTGATACAACATCAGGATCCACTCTGGCTTCCTCGCGGGTCATGGTAAAAGCTCTCGTCCTGGCCTTCTGCACTTCCTTCCCTTTTTCAGCCTCTCTTCCAGCCTTCGAGCTCTCAGCTCTTGGCCTCGTGCACTCCTGGCTCATGTGACCTGTTTCTCCACAGTTATAACACCTCATTCCCCCACAATCCTTGGCCATATGCCCTGCCTTCCGGCATTTAAAACAAATATTTGACCCCCACTTACATTCCCCTGCATGCTCCTTCCACACTTATTACACCTTCTTGCCCCTATACCTGTCGTCCCCACCTTCCGATCATCCACCCTTGCCTTTTTGTTCTTGTGAGTAAAACCAACACTGCCAAATCGTTTCCTATTCCAGTTTCTATCACCACCACCTTTCTTGCTCACCCCCACCACAATCACTTCCTCCCGTTCGTCATACAGTCTCCCTGCCAGATCGACCACCAACCTAAACGTACCTGGCCGGGCAGCAATCAGATGCCTACGGATATCCGCTGGCAGACCATGGATGTATCTCTTGATCTTTCATGACATGGGCTTCACCTGATCTGGCACCAGTCTTACCATCTCATTGAACTTTGTTGTGTACTATTGGGGTGTCATGGTTCCCGCCTCCAACTGTAGAAACTCTCTTTCGATCTTGTCAAGTTCCCTATGAGGACAAAACTCCTAGATTACTAGCTTCTTAAGTTCACTCCACCTCATTCTCCCTATCGCACTGCTACCCTCAGCCTGGATAATGTTACCCACTAGCATAAGGCCAAGTCCATAAATGAGTGGCTAGCAAACTTCACCTTTTGATCCTCCCTGCATTCGCTGATATCCAATACAGCCTCCATTTCTCTCACCCATCGGTGAACAGCAGCAGCGTTCCCATTTCCATCAAAAGTCGGGGGCTTGCATCTCTGAAATGCATGATAACAACTCCCCCTTGCGGTTTCCTACGTTGCTTCCTCTCCCTCATTAGCACTGGAGACAACCATCTCAGTCTCTGGCTTCTCCCCTTCACCTGAGCCTTTCTCCTCGCCCTTTCTCCCAACAGTTTTCCTCCTCTCCACTTCCTCCTTATTTTCATCCTTTCTCATCACCCTAATAACCTCTGTCACTACAGACAGTAGAATTGCCTGCATGACTTGATGAACTTCCTCCATAACTGCCTCTTTCACTGAGGCCCTCAGATTAGCACTCTCGTCACCGCCTTCATGGTGATGAAGCTCGGGCTCTTCAGGAGCCGTTTCAGAGGTTCTAGCCCTGTTCCTTGTTACACGCGGCCCAACACCACGTCCACCACGACCTCCACCTCTAGAAGTTTTTGAATATGTACCACCAGACATCCCTAAGCACTATAAGATTCAAACACCAACATGGTCATTCAAGGTAATAGCTTAGATTATGCCAAGTATAGTAAGTCCCTAATTACAGTAGCCAGTTATGATTAGCCACTTACTTTACTCTTCATCTCCCAAGCATTCCCAATCCAGACTACATCAGTATTCAACTCTACTAAGTGCACTTAATTCACATAGCACATGCACATAATTCCTTTTTCCATTAATTTAAATAAAACGTTTACATGAAATATTTACTCGCAGGCATGTAGCCACTAGGACTGGCATCCCTTTCCCTTTCTTGTCCCATTCTCAGTTTAAGTTTTAGGTTTTTGAAAATAATTTACCCAATTCTGTTAAACATTGGCTCTGATACCAACTTGTAAGGCCCCGTTCTCGAGAGGCTTACAGTTGGTCAATCATCACATAAATAATATAAAACATCTCATTTTGCAGCGGAAATTAAACTTTTCATTAATGAATAAAAACTTGTCAAGTATCACATCATTTCATTTACAACCCCAAAAAAATTGTATTAATAAATTAACATGTTCAGAATATGGATGCCAGACTCGAATTGTCCCCAGTAGCTTATGCATCCATGCCTGCACCTCCCCAGCATCAACAATCACCTACAACCTGATATGCATATAAAAGTCAACGATGTTGAATGAGTTCTAGTTTATATAACAAAATACATGACTTTTGATAAAAACCTTTCATTTACTTTCATTCGTGATCACACATCATACGTACGTCTTGATAATAATCATTTATTATCTTTCATCATTGTTCATAATCGTTCGTTTCGTACTTTATTATCACCTCTATCTAGATCCTTCCATGTACTATGCCCCATCATTGGTGCACAAAGCGACTACAGTCTTGGGGACAAGTGGCAAGGATCCCATTTCGTAAGTTTCCAACAGTCACAAAGACTGACCATTAGGTGTGCACTCGACACACTGTCGAGGTGGCAACCCATAAAGAGTTGTGAACCCCTTTTTATATGCTTGCAAGACTTTAATTTATTCATTACATTCCACTTTTCATTATATTTATCTTCATTTTCATTACAATAATACCTTACATACATAAGCATATCATACCACGTAAAATCACGTCATAATACATAATATGGAGCATCATCAACAGCCCATAAACATACATAACATCAACAGGCATAACCCACCATAAAACATCAAGACTTAACACTTAATTCTATTTCCCAAGATTTCAGAAATATTCCAAGTGTCTACAGCGGACAGCCAAAGTCCACAGCTCATGGCTAAGATATTCCAAGTATCCAATGCGGATGAACAAAATCCAATGCGGGTGAACAAAATAAATAACGGATGAACAAAGACAAATGCGGAAAAACAAAGACAAATGCAGATGAACAGAGTCAAATGCAGATGAACAAAGTCAAATGCGGATGAACAAATTCCACAGCGCACATCATGCAAAATATGTTTAAGTGTCCACAGTGGACGTACCATGTCCAATGCGAACACCATGCATATCCTAAGTGTCTATAGCGGACACTATAACTATCACCTGCAATGCATCATAAGAATTTTCCAGTCTCCAAACATCATTCTAAATTATACTTAGAATGAATCTAACACTTTAAACACTTAAAACGTACTAAATATCTACACAACATCATAGAAATCACAAGAAACAAACATTCATCCAATTTCAATCGTACAATTCATGAAAAACATGGTTTTGTACAGAAAAGAATAGTTTAATATGCATACCAGCCCCAAACAAGCAGAAACATATAAAAGAAGGGATCTAGAACTCACCTCTAACAGCTTTCAAGTGAAAACTCCTCAAACCCGAGAGCTACCTGGAGTTCTAGCACTAAAACATACAAAAACAAGCTGCCAAACACAAAGGAAACACATAAAGATCAGCCCAGATGTTCAAACCCACTGAAAACTAAGAAGAAAACACTAGGAAACCTCACCTTCTTGAAGATCTTCTTCTTTCTCTCTTTAGAAACTGATTGCAGCTTCTTCTTTCTTCTGTGCAGCCGAAGTGTGTGTAAAAAGGAAGTGTGGGATGCCATACTTATTTTTAAATCCCATAATGGGCAAGCTTTCCCCTTGTACACTTTTAACCCCTTGTTTTTAAGTGATACACCTTTTTCTCCCCTTTATTTTCTTTTCTCTCTTTTTTTTGCTGAATTTTCCGCGTGTTACACATTTTCTGATGATCAAACAAAGAGGAAGAAGGAGAAGCAACATTCTCAAAGCAAGACTCCTCACAAAAAGGTAAATTTGCAGGAAGATGAAACCTTCTATGAACACTTTGAAAAGGGTAATCAAGTACCACAATCAAGTATCATCATCAAATTCAAAGAACAAGAAACTCAAAGAAGAGGTGACAGAGGAAGGGCTTGTGGACCAAGAACAAAGTGATTCAAGTTCATCTTCAATAAAATCATCCTCACCCCAAACAAACCATAATGAATCAAATGAGTCTAAAAACAACCCTGAGACATCTAGGCACATCCATGAGGGAGTAACAATCTTAGATACCAATGTCAAGCCCAAGACCATTAAGGCTTGGGCTCCACGCTCTAATTGATTTCATTATTTGTGCAGGAACATCCATGGAGGGCTGACAACAAGTGGTATGTTGACGATGGTTGTTCCAGGCATATGACAAGAAACTATTCTCTCCTCCATGATTTCAAACACAAAAATGCTTCATATGTGGCATCTGGTGGGGATAAGAAGGGAGGTAAAATTGTTGGTGATGGAATGGTAACAAATGGTGTACTCAAATTTGAGAAAGTAAAATTTTGTGAAAATTTACAATACAACTTGCTGAGTGTATCTCAAATTTGTGATCAAAATTACACCACTCTATTTGATAACACTTACTGTTACATTCTTAAGCCAGGTTTCAAATCTCAGCAGATTGGATCCTTCTTAAAGCACCAAGAAAAAGAAACACATATGTTTTGGACATGAACAAAGCCTCAATGACAAGCAATGAAACCGGCCTGATTTTTAAGTAATCAGAAGATGAAGGTCAACTGTGGCATAGAAGGATGGTTCATTCAAACATGAAGAACAAGAATAAGCTAGTCAAAAATGAAAACAACATAGGGTGTCACATAAATCCAAAACAATCAACACAAACACAACTCCTCTCAAAATGCTACACATGGATCTTTTTGGTCCAACCAATGTGATGAGTATTGGAAAAAGGCAATATTATTTGGTGATTGTTGATGATTTCACTAGATTCACTTGGGTCTTTTTCTTACAACATAAAAGTGAAACATCAGAAACATTAATGGAGTTTATCACTAAGATTGAAAATCAACTTGATTTAAAAGTCAAAATCTTAAGAAGTGATAATGGATCTGAATTTGTTAACCATTTTTTAGACTCCTTTTATAGGAACAAAGGCATAGCCAGACAATTCAGTGCTCCAAGAACTCCACAACAAAATGGAGTTGTTGAAAGAAGAAACAGAACTCTAATTGAAGTAGCAAGAACAATGCTAGCTGACTCATATTTGCCAATCACATTTTGGGCTGAAGTAGTGAACACAGCATGCAATGTTCAAAATAGGACCTTAATTGTCAAAGAACATAATAGAAAACCCTATAAACTTTTGTTTAAAAGAAAACCTTTTATAGGATATCTTAGAGCATTTGGGTGTCATGTGTCTATTTTAAACACTAAAGATCAATTAGGAAAGTTTGCTGAAAAAGCCTATGATGGCTTCATTATTGGTTACTCATCAACATCTAAATCATATAGAGTCTACATTCCACATCAAAACATTATAGAGGAAACTCCTAATGTATCATTTGATGAATCCTTATTTCCAAAATCTATAAAAGGATCATCTTGGCTGTTTGATATAGATGCATTAACAAATTCATTTAACACTGGTTATTTGACTGTTACAGGTCCTTCGGATACATGATATCCTTATGTACCTCCAAGTATGAGTGAAGTGCCATTGACTGCTGATCCTCCAAGATCATCGCATTCACACACTTCAAGTGTTGCTGATCCTGGCCCTTCATCTCAAACAAGTAATGGAAATTCTGATGGAAATGAAAATTCAACTTTGGTAGAAGTAGCTAATACATCAGCAGAAGTTAACCATAAATCCACAGCAGTTACTAATGTATTCGGAGTAGTGAATAATGCATCAGCAGAAGTTCCTTCTACATCCGTAGATGTCCCATCTACTTTCGGAGATGATTCATTGCCTTCAACTCAAGTTCCCAATCCATCAGGAGATATTCCAACTACATTCACAACATCTACAGATCAACCAACAACATCTGTAGTTGTTCCTGTAACTCCCACGGAAGTTATTCCTACATCTGTGGAAACACAAACTCATGAAGATGGTTTTCATTCAGCATCAGATGAACAAAATGATGAGTATTTTGACTACTTTGTTGATTCTCCATCTTAGCTAGATCCATCTCCATTGTCATTAACCAAAATCACTAACTTGGAATCATCCATTCCAGTTGAATCAATTCCAACATCAAGAATTCATAACTATCATCCAATAGAAAACATCATTGGTGATCATAATGAAAGAACAACAAGAAGCCAAGGGGGAGCTGCCAATATTTGTCTTTTCTCTTGTTTTCTTTCATAAGTGGTTCCTCCCAACATCATTGCTACATTAAAAGACAACTGTTGGATTGAAGCAATGCAAGAAGAACTTCAGCAATTCAGAAAGCAAAAAGTTTGGAATCTAGTTGATCTTCCTAAAGGCCAATATCTAATTGGTACAAGGTGGCATTTCAAGAACAAACTAGATAACAGAGGTATCATTGTCAGAAACAAAGCAAGGCTGATAGCACAAGGGTATACATAAGAAGAAGGGATAGACTACGATGAAGTCTTTGCTCCAATTGCAAGGATTGAAGCTATTAGAGTCTTCCTAGCCTATGCGTCACATAAGAAGTTCACAGTTTACTAGATGGATGTAAAATGTGCCTTCTTATATGGTAAAATTGATGAAGAAGTCTATGTTGCCCAACCACCAGGCTTTGAAGATCCTGATTACCCACACAGGGTATACAAGCTTGACAAAGCTTTGTATGGTCTTCATCTAAGAAAATGGTATGAAACATTGTCTTCTTTCTTGCTCAAGCATGGTTACAAAAAGGGAACCATTGATCAGACTCTTTTCCTCAAACATGATCATCAAGACCTCTTGGTTGTCCAAATCTAAATGGATGATATCATTTTTGGGTCAACAAACAAGAGATTGTGTGAAGACTTTAAATATTTGATAAAATCTGAGTTCCAAATGAGTTCCAAGGGAGAATTAACATTCTTCCTTGGTTTACAAGTTCATTAGAAATCAAATGGAATTTTCATCAATCAGGAGAAGTTTGTGCACCAAATCTTGAAGAAGAACAACCTTGCTGACTCTTCTTCATGCAAAACACTAGCATCCATAATAGATAAGATTGTACCTGATCCTAAAGGGAAATCAGTTGATCAAAGATTGTATAGATCTAATATAGGATCTTTGATGTACTTAACTGCCAGCAGACCTGACATAATGTTTTTTGTGTGTGTTTATGCTAGGTACTAATTAGACCCCAAGAAGTCACATATGACTGCTGTTAAGATGATTTTCAGATACCTTAAAGGGAAGCAAGCTCTTGGACTTTGGTATCCCAAATAAGGAGATTTCACCCTCTATTCATATTCTGATAGTTACTTTGGAGGTTGCAACAACAGAAGAAAATAAATAAATGGTGGCTGTTAATTCATTGGACCAAGACTAGTTTCTTGGCAGTGCAAAATATAAACAAAAGTGTCAGTATCCACAGCTGAGGCTGAGAACATTGCTGCTTCTGCCGGTTGTTCTCAAGTTTTGTGGTTACAAAACCAACTACTTGATTATGGTTACAATTTTCTTCAAACAACAATTCACATAGATAACTCAGCTGCTATGTTCATAACTGCTCATCCTGTGCAACATAGTAAAACAAAACATATAGAAATTAGATATCATTTTCGGAGAGACTGCTCAAAAAAAGGTTTAATCAAGTTGATCAAAGTGGATACAACAAATTAGCTTGCTGATTTATTCACTAAAGCCTTTGACTCGGTGAGATTTAATTTCTTAATTGAGTCTTTAGGCATGATCAACTTAGATTAGTCATCATCACAAAGTGTAAGGCCCCGTTCCCGGAACGCTTACAGCTGGTCAATCATTACACACAAAGCATAAAACATACATTATCTTTACCAAAATATTGTAGCGAAATTCTTTTAAACAAACCATTTCATTATAATTGCTTTTGCAAAATAATACATTGTAGTTAACTGTTACAAAATATTACTCGTTGCATTACATCATAAAAACATTATAATTTAAACAACGGATGCCATCCAAAAATGCCAAGTAGCTGCCCCGTGCCATCCTCAGCAACAATACCTGCCAACTGGAAACACATAAAAGTCAGCGTTGCTGAGTGAGTTCTAGTTTTATAAAATAAAATACTTTTCTTTCATTTAAAACCATTCCTTCTTTACTTTCATACGCGATCATACAACATACGTACACATAGATAATAATTTATTATTATCTTTCATCGTCATTCGATGACTTCCGTTCATTCATCATCGTACATCATCTTTATCATTCGTTATCTTTCATTCCGTACATTTCATTCATTAACCTTCCTTCGTTCATTCCTTCCGGATCAATGTCATCAGCTATACCCCAAACGTAGGCACAAAGCGGGTACTGGGCCGAAGTTTATCAGACTTCCATTCATTGCGCACAAAGCCTGGCACCAGCACCTGGGTAAGCGACAAAGATCCGGGTCAATCTCATGGATTGAACCCCTTACGAGTCTTTTGTGACAACACAGTCACTCACCTCAACTTTGGCATACAAGTCTTTTGTGACAGCACAGTCACTCACCTCAACCTTGGCTTACGAGTCTTTTGTGACAACACAGTCACTCACCTCAACCTTTGGCTTACGAGTCTTTTGTGATAGCACAGTCACTCACCTCAACTTTGGCTTACGAGTCTTTTGTAACAACACAGTCACTCACCTCAACCTTTGGCTTACGTGTCTTTTGTGACAGCACAGTCAGTCACCTCAACCTTGGCTTACGAGTCTTTTGTGACAACATAGTCACTCACCTCAACCTTGGCTTACGAGTCTTTTGTGACAACACAGTCACTCACCTCAACCTTGGCTTACGAGTCTTTTGTGACAACACAGTCACTCACCTCAACCTTGGCTTACGAGTCTTTTGTGACAACACAGTCACTCACCTCAACCTTTGGCTTACGAGTCTTTTGTGACAGCACAGTCACTCACCTCAACCTTGGCTTACGAGTCTTTTGTGACAACACAGTCACTCACCTCAACCTTGGCTTATGAGTCTTTTGTGACAACACAGTCACTCACCTCAACCTTTTCTTGCAAGACTTTTCCATTCATTCATTCATTCATTAATGCATGCATTCATTCATTCCTTACGTTCCCTTTTTCATTATCTTCCGCTTTACGTTACATAATACTTTCCATTTACTTTTCATAATCATACCACGTAAAGCCATGGAAAATAAACATACATAATAAGGAACATAACATAAACATAACCATACCATACATAGCATCATCATAACATATGACATCATAAAGTCAACATACATCACCCCCGGGAACATCCCAAGTTAAAGCCTACACTTTACATTTTCCCTAAAATTTCAGAGAATATTCTAAGGCATAGGTGCATGAGCACTATGCAGGCGCATGGCCTTCTGGGCGCATGGGAACACTTAGGCGCATGGGGAAACATTCAGGCGCATCGGCACTATTTGGGCGCATGACCCAACACTTAGGCTCCTGGGCAAATTTCAAGGCTCATTGGCACTATGCAGGCGCATGGGCAGTTTTGGGCGCATGGAACACTTAGTCAATCTCAGCCTATTCTAGGCACATGGATACTATTTGGGCGCATGGGGCAACACTTAAGCAAATTCAACCGTTTGGCGCATGGGCCAAATCCAGGCGCATAGGCAACCAATACATACTAATAACATCATAATCAGCCCCAAATCATCAATTCATCATGTTCTAAGCTTAGTTCTAGTATTCTAAGCATCATAATATGAACATGGCATCATCATAACATCATAAATCACCCAAATCATAACCCACTCACATTCACATATACACATTCATACGGGTATAAAACACATTTTCGTAAAAACATACATACATGCATTTCCAGCCCCAAAATAAGTTAAAACATGTAAAAAGGGGGTTCTAGAACTCACCTCAGCCTTCGAGTATGACTTCCTTCAAACCTATTTGCAAATGAGTTCAAACACCTAGAAACCCACCAAAAACACACACCCGAACACAACAAAACACACATAAGCATATAACCGAGGCATAGGCTGGCCAAGAACAACTTAAAACCAAGAATTCTTACCTTGAATTCTGTTTCTTCTTCTTCTTTCTTCAAAAACCCGAGAGCTCTGCTATTTCTCTCTCTAAAAGCCGACTGCAAAAAGGTGAAAAGTAACATGGCATGGGCGGCCATGTTGCTTTTGTACAAAATTATATTATATTTTGTACTTTGCACACTTTTAACTCCTCTATTTGGGTTAAATTGTGTTTTCTTTCTTTTTTTGCACATTTATTCTTTTTTTCTCGTCTTTTAAATTTTTTCGGGTGTTACACAAAGAAGCATGATGTGTCCTTTATAATTCTCAATATGAAAAAGCCAAAAACATCCATAAAACATATAAAAATTCAAAAATATTGCCTTGTTAATATGTTTTCTTGAAAACTCAGTTCATATCATGGGAAATGATAGCACACTATACCTTGTTTACTTGCCTGGTTTAAAACAAACAATAAAGACTAATCAAATGTGATTTGATATGTGAGTAGGTTCAGCTTGAGTGGAAAATAAACAAGTCCATACTTAACATAATGCCAAGGTGACTAATTGTGTGCAATTCTATTTGAGGAGCACGCAAGTAAGTCTTATCCTGCTGTGACCAACTTAGTCACCCAAGCACACTATGTTCTGACTCTTTATAACCTCTATCTTTGCGCATCATGGACCCTCTGTTTTGGGTGACCAAATACCTGGGTTCATAGGCACCTTTGTTTTACATGAGTAAAGACCTGGTGACCTGATGCTGATCATCATAAGTTCCAAAAAGGAACAGCTCTAAAAGAATCCAATTTGATCAATTGTATATTATCTTAAAGAGCATAAAAGTCATATCAATAGCATTAATAAGATTTCAAAAAAATCTTAAGATAGAGCTTATGATTTAAGGAACATAGTTTTCAAGTGTGAAAAAGTGATGAATTGACTCATAAATGGGGACAAACTCTAATGTGAATTGAATGTGGAGTCCATATTTGTCTATCTTTAATCAATACCAAAACATGATAAATAGCATGACAAGTTGAATGTATACTCTTGCTTGAATTTATGTAGATCATAATAGTTGCAATCAGCACTAGATCTATGTCTACTATTCTCAAACAAAATGCTTCAGGATGTTGCTTAGTATCATAGTATGATCCCATGTTATGGTTAAAATGCCTGTAAATATGTTATGTGTAGTTTCTGCTTATAAACAAAAATACAAAAAGATTTTGTTTATGTTCTTTTCTTTGCTAATAAGATGGACAGATAATTGCTTTTCATGCTATTCTCTTCATAAATTTATGCTAAATGCATTAGTTCATGATTTATCACAAATTTAAGGGGAGTAGTCATCAGCATGAAAAATGAGTTTATCACATGAAGAAAATTGGAGCTTGAGCACTAACTTGGCTGCAGGATATCTGAAGTTTTTAATCAAATCAATCTCTTGTACATTTGCTATGAAACAAAGTCAACAAGGTCCAACAACAATCAACAAATGATCTAACAACATGTTAGGATCATACAATAAAAAATAACAAGTTTGCCTTCCGTAGATGTTCTGCGAAAGAATTAACTTCTAGTTCTGCGGAAGAATTAACTTTCAGAAAAACTTGATTATCCAAACAACCATGGAAGGGTAGTGAGGGTTAAGTGTCCCACAACATTAAATAAAACGATTTAAATATTTTGAGGGAGTATAAATGATATTTTTGACCGTTGTCATTCTTATTCAGTTTTTCAGACCTAGAAAGTCGCTCTCATCCCATAAACCCATCCTTCCGCCAACATTTAAATTACCCACTCCACACAACCATCCACACTTAAATTTAAACATCGTAACATCAAACATACAACATTATCAAGATGGCTAATATATTTTCAAAAGAACATAATGTTTGTGCATATCTTAACGCTGAAGACCCAGTGACCGAAAGGTGAAGAGTTATAATCAATTATTTGAGAAGATCAAGAATATCTTATGCATTATTTGTGGAAACAATCATCTATCAATCCCATATGATACATTTTTGGAGCACAACAAGAATAGAGGAAGAGGACAATGAAAAGGTGATTTATTCAAACATAAGAAATGAAGAGTTAAGGATTGATGAAAGAATCATCAGGAGGGTGTTGCAGCTAGGAGAACAAGAAGAGAGACATCCAGATGTGTTTGAGTATGACTACATTGAAAGAATCTTTTTTCTGATAGGATATGATGGAGATTACAAGAATGTAGAGATCAAGAAATGAAGGTTGTGCAAACCTTATAGGTTTCTATGCCACACTTATTTGAAGTGTATGTCAAACAGAAAATCTGGGCTAGATAGATTTTCAAGGCACATCTCATCTGGAATAATTGGCGTGTTTGAGGGAAGAAGATACAATTATGCTAAATACATCTTTGGGTGCTTATATGACCATATCAGGTTACAAAAAGAAGATAAGATGTACATGTTCCCTAGATTTCTCCAACTGATCATCAATGATGTATTGCCCAACATTCAAAGAGAAGGTGGGGTTTTTGTTCAATCTCACCTTGGGAGGTCTGTGCTTAATAAGATCAGTGGGCAATATCAAGGAAGAGATATGGTTATGTTTGCATATGTAACAGATGAAAATGCAAACATTCCGCAAGAACTTATATATATTGAACAACAACAAGCACCACCTGCAGAGTCCCCTGAACCAATAGAACAAGAACCACTTTCTCCACCACCAACATCTTTGTTAAATCAACCAAAAACACCACCTGTTCATCTCAATTCACCAATAAGTGAACACACACAACCCTTCTCTCCTTTCCATTCCCAATCATCATTGAATACTACTACAACAGAAATATTCTCACCTAATCACTTTCAACAATCACCACCACATCCATCACCACAACAAGAACCACGTTCTCCACCACCAACTCCTTTGATAAATCGACCAGAAATACCACCTGCTCAGTTGAATTCACCATCAAGTGAACACAACCAACCTTTCTCCCCTTCCCAATCCCAATCATCACTCAATACTGCTACAACAGAACCATTCTTACCCGATCATCATCAAACACCTTCTCATCTAACAACACAACAAACTTCCTCTCCCATATTTCCTGAACTCACTTTACCAACTGAAAGCCCTACACTCACTGAAATTATCAATCTTAAAGATGATAATGATGATGAAATGAAAGATGGCGCAATAGAAGAAATTTGTTTAGAAGCTAAGGGGAAGAATGACAAGGAAGTGGATCAACAAATTGAAGCTGCTTGTGTAGAACAACAAGATGAGAGTGATACTCAGTTTGTTGACATCACGGCTTTTGTTGAAGATGATCTAAGAGAAGAGGAGATTAATGTGTAAAAGATTCCTTATTGAAGTAACAAAAAGTGGAGAGTTGAGCGAGTTGAAAGGAGGAAGAAGGAGAAAGATGAAACAATTGCAACTCAAGAAGCAACATCAAGAAGTTAAGAGAAGAATTTCAAACAAATAGTGAAGCGTTTGACACTATGGATCAGTTGGTAACTGACTCTCTTGATTCTATTGATAATGAAAGAAAAGAAAAGGAGAAGTTTACGTCTGAGCTAAACAAAGCTTTGAAAACTATCTTTGAACAATCAGACCAAAGCTTTTGAAGAGATAGAAGCTCTAAAGAAGAAGGGTGCCTGTACTTCATCAAGACCAAATCCAAGAGGTTGCTCAACCACATCATCACTGGCAGCTAACCTTCCATTGATGAAGCCAAAAGAACCACCCATCAAGTATAACCGAAAGAGAAAGTAATATGGGAGGAATAAGAGCTGAAGTAACTATGGTTCAAAACAATCCAATACAATGAAGTAAAGAGTGATGCTGAATGGGAGGATTTAACCAAGGTTGAGTCTCCCAAGGCTACTGAAGAAGCAAGGTCTGATGACTTGTTTACTACTAAAGACATATTCGAAGAAAGATCCCAATCCTCTATATTCATGGATCTGATCAACAATGACTTTCCTTATGACATGGTGGAAATGATGAATATGAATGAGATAAAGCAAGAATTGAAAGAGTTTGATGCAGCTAGGTTTGTGTTA
This sequence comes from Flaveria sonorensis, assembly GCA_025506505.1. Lineage (NCBI taxonomy): Eukaryota > Viridiplantae > Streptophyta > Magnoliopsida > Asterales > Asteraceae > Flaveria > Flaveria sonorensis. The sequence goes on along the minus strand of CM046440.1, from coordinate 29,321,583 downwards.
CCTGTGTGTAACTATGAAACCTTCACAAAATATCAATCAATCAAAAAGATAAAGCATGAATTGCATCATTGTGACACCAAAAAGCTCTCCAAGTACAACATGATATGTTGGTAGCAAAGCCATAATTATGGGTCTCATGAATTGAAGGGAAGAACTATAGCTGAGCTTAGAAACATGATGCATTATGTGATGAAGGTTGAATTGGAAACTGGTGTTGGATTCAGAACTGGAGCACCTAATCTTGCATCTAATCATCAAACAAAACCATGCCGATTGTGCCAATAGTAGTTGAAAGTAAAGATATGCACAAAGGGAAAGAAAAGCTTATCAAGGAGCCAAGGGATGTAATTCCCACCAAAATTTGGCCTTTGGGAACAACTGTAAGGGAGATAGCTAAGCAAAAATCAACTCTGATTCAATTGTATGATCATCTTACAACTCCAAGATCAGCAGAAGAGAACAAAATCATAGCTTGGAAGTTTAACCCAGATTAGGATTATGCAGTAATCAAAAGAGCATCTAGGATGATTCAATATTTTCCATGGATGGAGACATTCCTTTCACTCCCAAATGCAAACATCTCTGATCTACAAAACATCCCAATCACTAATTACCCAATCAATCCAAGAGGGAGAGACTTCTCTGTTATCACTGCAAAATTAAGAAAACAATTTAAAGGAGATGTTGTGAAGGAAGCAAAAAGAGATGATGCAGAACATAAAAGAAGAAAACAAAATTAGAAGCAGCTCCTCTCAACTTGTTGATGATGAATTTTTGAGAAGAATTGGATATGCAGACAAAAGTGCAGCATCCATCAATATCATTGAAGGAAACTAATACTCATATCCTATTACTGGATGGGGATATGTTGAAAGAACAAAAGAATTGGTGCTACAAAGAAATGATCCAAACAAGAAAGCTTCAAGTATTAGACGGTTAGGTGACATATGTTTATATGTGCACATTATAAAAGTGATAGACAAGCTTCATGCCAAAGCTTACAAAAGAAGAAAATTTGAGTCTGGTCAACTCATGGGAACTGAAATCCCTTCTATCATTGACTTCTAATTTCTAAGCAAGATGAGTTGGAAGTAGTCTCAAACAACAAAGTAGTTACAACATTGACTACTGAAGAAGATGTCCTTGGTCTTAATTTTAAGACTTTGAAAAATATGAGCAGAATGAAGATCAAATATACATATCAAGATCAAAAGGATGTTGTTGCATACTTTAACAAAAAGATTTTGGAAAGAGTTCAGGAGTTGAAAACATTGAACAACTGATTACAAGTTTCTAAACCTAAGGGGGAGTATTGTTAGGTCTAGATTGATTGTATAGGTTTAGAAGATTATTCATCTCTTGTAATGAACTCTTGTAAATCTTTATCTTTTTGTATGCAAGCTATATATATGTTAACCCAAATTATTATTTGTGTTGATTATATGTGTAATTGCAGGAAAACATGATACTTGGTCAATTTTGAAATTTGACCAAGTACAAGAACATCTACGAAAGAACAAGTCAAGGAATATGCATTCGTGGATCTCCTGCGGAAGCATTGTAACATCTATGGAAGAATAAGTCTGCTTGTGAGATCAAGTTACTACTGCTCCTGCGGAAGAAAAAAGCTTGCTCCTGTGAATGAAGTTCAATGTGAAGATCAAAGAACCAACTCCTACGGAAGACTAAATCCTACTAAAGGCTATCTCCTACGGAAGAAAAAAGTACTTGCATGCCAGATGAAGTCAGCAAGTCAAACTCTCTGGATTGATGTCATCAAGTCAACATCTACGAAAGACTACACTTCTGTCAGAAATGAATATTGCATGTCACGTCAAGAATTTTATTTGTGTAAGTTTCTTACCACGATAAGATAGTTACTTTTACCCATGTAAAAAGTGAATCCCTCTGCCTATAAATAGAAGGCATAGGTACACTCTTTTAGGGCAACATATAGAACAATACACAAACAATTCTGATTACACTAGAATAGCAATCAAAATAGCAAGAACACCAAGAACATCACCTAGCAATTATCATATCAGCAAAAAATCAAAACCCATTGTAACCAATTCGGTATTAATGGAAATCATTTGAAGCAAATTTGTTTATCATATTACTTTAACTTGTTTTCCATTTCTCTCATCTGTTCTTCATTGATTTACATTACAATTACAATTTCTTAAACAATTAATTAAACAACGAGTTGTGATAATTCCGCGATCATTATTTGTTCAATCAAACTGATAAATTCCTATTTTGATCCTTGACTTGTTTTCCATTTCTCTCATCTGTTCTTCATTGATTTACATTCAATTACATTTATTTTCTAAACAATTAATTAACAACGAGTTGTTGAATTCCGCGATCATTATTTGTTCAATCAAATGATAAATTCCTATTTTGATCTTGGATTTACAGAGCTCATTTGGAATTTGATTAATAAGACTCTCAAACTCTCTTAAAAGTTGTATGTTGGTTGAGATAAAATATATGTCATCCATATAGACTTCTACAACTAACAAGTCTTGTTCTTTTTCTTTTAAAAACAATGTCTGATCAATCTTCCCTCGGGTATACCCATTATAAGTAGAAATTTACATAAAGTTTCATACCACTTTCTAGGTGCTTGATGAAGACGTATAGAGCTTTATCTAACTTGTAGACTCTGCGAGGGAGTTGTGGGTCTTCAAACCCTGGTGGTTGAGCAACACACTCTTCATCTATCCTTCCATAGAGGAGTGCACATTTCATATCAATTTGGAAGACAGTGAAGTTCTTGGATGAGGCATATGAAAGGAACACTCATATGGCTTCTAGTCTAGCTACAATAGCAAAGACATAATCATTATCAATGCCTTCCTCTTGAGTATATCCTTGGGCAATAAGCCTTGCTTTGTTTCTGATGACAATCCCTCTAGCATCTGCTTTGTTCCTGAATAGCCATCTTGTGCCAATGGGATAGTGACCTTTGGGAGGTTAACTAACTGCAATACCTCTTGCTTCCTGAATTGTTGTAGTTCCTCTTGAATAGCTTCTATCCAACTGTTGTCTTTGAGTGCTTCTTTAATGTTTTTGGGTATAGTTAGAGATAGAAAGCAAGAAAACAAGCACATGTTTGCTGTATCAGATTGACTGCGTGTCAATCTGATATTGAGATCACCTATGGTATTCTCTAAAGGATGATATATGTGAGCTCTTGAGGTTTCAATCCGATCAACATGGATATTTGAATCAATATTAGTGATTGTTTGGTTGGGTGTTGATGGATGAGCAAGGGTATTTGATGTTGTTTGATTATATGGTTATGTGGGTTCATGGAATGTTTGTGGTGAATCATGAAAGAAATCAAAGATTTCATCATCATGATGTGTATCAAGTAGTGAATGATAATCATCATGTTCTTCAACTGTGTCTGAATGATGTGATCTTGTTTGTTTGTTTGGTTGAGTGGTTGCTGAAGTTGATGATGATGGTGTGTTTAGTGATGTTCCTCTTGATATGTTTGTGGAACAGGAGGAGTTATAACTATGGTATTGGAAGGAGTAATATTTGTTCTCCTTGGAGGATCAGAGTTAAAGGAACATCAATGGGTGGTGGAGGAACCATTGGATACTAATTCTCATCCTTGGTACCTGAAACATCAAAGTAAGATGTGTTAAATGATTTTAGTAGTGAGTCAATATCAAACAACCAGTCTGATCCAATGACTTTCTTAGTGAAAGAATGTTCATTAAAAACAACATCTGTTGTTTCTTCCATTATGTCCAGTCATGGATTGTATACTCTGTAAGCTTTTGAGCTTCTAGAGTATGCAAGAAAAAATAAGTCGTCTGCTTTTTGAGCAAACATAGATAAATGTTCTCTGGTGTTTAATATTTACACAGAACATCCAAAAACATTAAGAATCCAATGAAAGGTTTTCTTTTAAACATTAATTTATATGGAGTTTTGGTATGTTCTTTAATTATTAATGTTCTGTTTTGAATGTAGCAAGCTATGTTGATTGCTTATGCCCAAAAGAATATGGGTAATAGAGAGTCAATGACATAGATCTAACAGCTTCTATCAATGTTTTGTTTCTCCTTTTAGCAATTCCATTCTGTTGAGGAGTCCTTGCTACACTGAATAGATGACTTATTCCTTTCTCTGCACAAAAGAAGAAATAATGTCATTCTTAAATTCAGTACCATTATCACTTTGTAAAGTTTTTACTTTATGATACAATTGATTTTCAATTTTAGTGATAAAGGTTTTGATGATTTTTGTTGTTTCTGACTTATGTAGTAGAAAGAAAACCCAAGTGAATCTGGAGTAATCATCTACTATTACAAGACAGTATTGCTTCTTACCTATGCTTAGGATGTTTGTAGGGCCACAAATGTCCATGTGAAGTAATTTGAATGGTGTGTTGTTAGAGTTTACCAATTTTGACTTATGAGACACTCTGTGTTGTTTGCCTTTTAGACTTGTAGTGCAGTGGTCTGTACAGAAGAATTTCTTTTATGGTAATCCTATTACTAAGTCACCTTTTACAAGTTGATTCATTTTGTTAAAATTTTAGTGTGCCAATCGTCTGTGCCTTAATTGGGAAACATCTTCTGATGCTTTTGATAGTAAACAAGTTTTCAGGGGTTGATGCTGGAAACAATTATCATATCAATAATGTATGTGTTGTTTTCATGGGGTGTTTTCAGAAAGATACAGTCTTCAGGTATTTGAAAACCCATCTTGAGAATGTAGCAGTTGTGTTGGACTCAACAAGTGCATTAAAAGGATAATGCTTTCTATAATCAAACATAATGTGTTCTAACATTCAAACATTCACTAAATAACACATTAGTATCATTAAAATTCATAACAGACACTATTCTTTGTTTAAATTTTTTTTTCAGGTTTGTAGATAAAAAGGAATTTTTGCAAGTGTCTACAGTTGATGAACAACTTTCCACAGTGGATGAACAAGAGTCTGTTAGTGGATGAAGAAAAGCTTCTAAGTGTCTAAAGTGGATGACCAAAGCATACATAGCAGATGCCTAGTTCACAGCTGATGAACTGTCCATAGCGGAGCGGACAACATCCAAGACAGCGAACAAGTTATTAACATTCACAGCGGACGACTGATCATGCATAGCGGACAGTCATTCATCACAAACGGACAACTTAGACTTAGGATTTTATGTAAGTTTTTTTTACATATGGATATTTTTTTTTTACATATGGATATTTTTGTAATTGTAGATAGCTATCTGTATAGGCTATAAATAGCATAATACCCTAATTCTTTGTAGGTTTTTTGAACACAATACAAACAACATTTTGATATTCTTCTTAGCATTCAATCACTAGCATCACATATCACACGCACACATACACACTGATATCATATCTTTATCATGGTTTCCGCACCATGATTATTGATTGTTGAATACAATATAAAAATCTTTTGTTATATTTGTTGAGAGATAGGAAAAGATCCTTGGGAAAATCCTTTTGTTTATGCTCTTGTTCATAGTTCATAATCAGCTTGTTTATTGGGATTTCATCAGGTGGTATCAGAGCCTTGGCTCAAATCATACTTTGATTTTCGATCCTCTCATTCAACAACATGATATCTATGGTTCATTAGCTTCATAACATACATTTTGAGCTTGAAATCAACACAAATCCTTCTTCTACATCATACATTCAACAAATTTCAAAAACATGAGTTACTCATCTGTTTCATTCATTTTAAAGAAGATTCTGTGTTTGTTCCTAACAAAGCTCTCAAAACATTCATACACTGTTTTGAAACAGAACATCACAAAAATCATTGAAACCTCATCGGTTTCTAAGGATTTTTGATAAAACAGTATACGGATACTATTCTATCAAGTTTTCATCAAACAAACACTGATTTTAATACTTTAAATCCATTCATTGTATTTAAACATCATATTTGAGTTGTTATATACTCAAATGAGGTGATTTATCATCTTTAAACAACATACCGATTGTTGTTTTGTTGAAGTTGTTTCAGCCGCCAACAAACCCTAGGATAAACCCTAGTTTTTGTTCACTCACAAACCTTCATAATCTCCGATGATTGTGTTTGTTCATCATCAAATTTGAAGAAGAAACATAATCTTCTTTTGAATTTTTGAAAAAGTCACTTTTTGATCCAAAAAGTTAAACTTTTAAAACAAAATATTTGTTTTTAGGGTTTTGACTTTTATTGACTGACATCATTAAAGGATTTTTACCGATTGACATTCCTCAAACAGAATATTCCCTTTAATAACCGAGAATTAATAGTGACTTTACCTAGGACATTAATTAAACTAAAATTAATTAATTCCTTTTATTCGGTAAATTAAATTAAAAAGTGACATCATTAACAAACAAATCCTAGTGACCTTAGGATAAATTCAATTTGGCACCGTGCTAAATCGACAAACAAATTTTAAACTTAACAGTTTAAGTTAAATCAATTTTAAAATTTAACAAACATGTCTGATGAAATTTCAGGATCAAACAGTGGTCTCAACCACCAAGACTCAAGTACAAAGCAGATTTCAAACAATGGAAAATTATGTTCAGAAATTGGATTATGTTCCAAGACCCGGACCTATGGACATCCATAACCAAGAGACCATACATACCATTAGCTCTTGGGCCAGACTATAACATACAAAAGCTAGTAAGCTTAAAAAGTGTAGCTTGTGATGATCTCAAGAAGGTCAAAACAGACATGAAAGCATACAGCATTTTGGCAATGACCCTGCCATTTGAAATTTTGACAATAGTAGAAAATTTCAAAACAGCTCATGAACTCTAGAAGGTAATTCACACCTTGTGTGAAGGAAGTGAGGAGATAAGGGAAATCAAAAAGGAGAAATTGAGGACCTAATATGAAACTTTCCACCATGTTCAAGGAGAATCCATACCTCAATAACTCCACATATTTGTTCAACTAGTCAATGAGATGATAGTCTATGGTCTCAAATATGAATCTGAGGAGATCAACTAAAAGATGTTGCACACACTGCTAGAGAGCTGGACTCAGTCAATATCTCTAATGAAAGCAACATTGGATCTTGAAGCATTATCTCTAGATGCACTAGTGGCCAAAGTAGAGGCACTAGAACTAGATGAAAGATCCCGGAATAATAGTACATATACTGTGGAATCATATAAGTTCAAGGAACTTCAACAACATACAGTGCATTCTTGACATGCATGGTAAGAATGAAGATAAGAATTTCGGGATTCATTGAAACTTCATTATCTCTTCTCCTGAATCATCAAACACAAACAAAAGTCTAAGAAGACTGGTGTTCATGCTTCCCAAGAGCAACACCCCAAGCAAACAACTCCTCACACTTCCGGCTCCAGCAAACAACACCCAGCAAAGATTCAAAACATTCCATAAATTTAAGAAACCAATGGATGCATTAACAATCATATTGCAAAGTGAGGAGCAAAAGGTAGCTTTTACAGCCTTTTCAACAAGCTTTGAAGCCTACCAAGGAGCTAACCTCGCACCATCACAGATCATACAGCAAGGCTTGGATTAATTGCCTCCTGATATGGTTGAAGAAATGGATCTTCAATGGTCAATGGCAATGATTGCATACAGATCCAAGAAGTTCCTACAAAGGAACAGGGGGTTAAGCATGGATAAGAAAACCAAAATTGGTTTTGATAAGACAAAGGTGAGATGCTATAACTGGCAACTCTATGAACACTTCTCCAGAGAATGCCAACAACCTAGAGTTGATGAAAACAACAACCAAACTCAAACATCAATAATTATCACTCAAACAAACAAATCCCACCTCTTATCAGTATTCTTGCTTCACCAACGCCACCGCAAACCACACGGTATAGCCCAAATCAACACTCAAATCATCTGTAATGATTATCAAACATGATGGTGAGTGTGATTGGAGTATGTACGAGGCTGAGATCCTATCTCCTAATCATGCCCTCATGGAAAACATAGAAGATAAGATTTCAAAAATCCCAGAAGAGGTAAGGCAAAACCTCTGTACACAAGCATGAATTAATGAAGTCAATAGATACAAAGAACATGTAGACAAACATTCCAAGAAAGTAATTAAAACAAACATTTTAAATGAAAGTTAAAAATCAGAACAAAAACAATATGGGGCTAAAATTATTTCATTACAAAATGATTTAGACAAATTAGTGTCTGAAAAATTAACACTTGCAGCTCAAGTAGAGCAACTTTCTAAATCATTGATTCAATCAAAAACACTAAGGTTGAAACTAAAGTGAAACTTCAGAAATTTCAGGTGAGCAACAACAAGTTTAAAGAACTTCTTGCTCAACAAAGGGCTTTCTTTTCTTTAGGGTTAAGGATATAATAAGGTTAATCAACCTTATAATGACAATTATACTCGACTTCTTGATTTGATGACAAACAAACAGGGTGAGTCTCTTGACCAACATGACAGGACTAATGACTTAAAACAATAATCATCACCATCATCAAACTCATCATTAATTCATAAACCCTTTGATAAAATTTGTTAAGAGTCAAACACGTTCACAAATAAAATCAACTGATTTTATCAAGGATAAAATAATGAGTTTAATGAACAAGCACTGATGAAGATGATTTGATCTATTGGATGATGAGTCAGATCAACAAATTACTAAAACTACAAAAGTTTCAAGTGAGGTTGATACATCAACTAAACAAACAAAGCAGACATAAGGTTTTGACATCTACTATGCTAGAAGAAAAACTAGATCTTCCACTGCCTCTCCTAAACAAACAACAAACAAAGGAAAAAACAAAGCTCCGATTCAAACGCAAAACAAACAATAGTAGCTTTGATGTACCTTAAAATCAAATTTAAAATCAAAGGTTATTACAACAAGCAATGTAATTTACGATACTGCATGTTGTGTAATCAATACACTCACACCAAAGAAAATTGTAAATATGGAAATATTGCAAGTACTGTAACATGAACAATCACAGTACTGAATCTGCCCTTTTCACAATTATTTTTCAATTTGTGAAAAAAAAATCACAGCACTGCTAACTGCTTTTCAATAAGAAAAACATGAAGCAAAACAACAGCCTCAAGTTGGAAATCAATTAGAAACAGATAGTTGTTCCTAACAAAACAAAGGAGGAGTACAACGACAAACTCCTCATCAAAAAGTTATTTTAAATAATGATAAAACCTTTATATGACAACTTCAAACAATCAAACCGAGACATAAGTCTCAAAATACACAATCAGACATTAGCACTCAAGGAGAAGAGCTCAAAGCACTTCTCCCGACAGAGCTAAAACCATTCAAAGGAAAACTAGTGGGACTAGAACTCCTAAACCATCAGACAATGCCACATTAGAAAAATATGAATTATGGGAAAGAAAGAAAACTCAAGACCATCTTTGCTTGGGTTGTACCATCTAACTGATTTCTTTGCTTTTACAGGGACATCAAAGAAGGCCTGACAACATTTGGTATGTTGACAGTGGATGTTTTCGACACATGACGGGCAATTGTTCCCTTCTTTGGGATTTTAAAAGCAAACATGGAGGGAATGTAGCCTTTAGAGGATATAAGATAGGTGGAAAGATAACTGGTGAAGGAACAGTATCAAATGTGTTGATCAGCTTTGAAAATGTCAACTACTGCTCCAACCTCCAGTTCAATCTTCTCAGTGTATCCCAAATCTGTGATAAAGGGTATATCACCTTATTTGACTCCAACAACTGTTACATCCTCAAGCCGGGTTTTTAAATACCTAAAGATTGTATCCTTTTGAAAACACCGTCATAACAACATATACATTGTTGATATGAACATTGTTTCAGCATCAACCCTTGAAAAATGTTTACTATCAAAAGCATCAGAAGATCTTTCCAATTATGGCACAGACATTTGGGACACTCAAATTATAACAGAATGAATCAACTTGTAAAAGGTGACTTAGTAATGGGTTTACCACAAAAGAATTCTTCTGTCCAGACCACTGCACTACATGTCTAAAAGGCAAACAACACAGAGTGTCTTATAAGTCAAAATTGCACAGACATTTGGGACACTCAAATTATAACAGAATGAATCAACTTGTAAAAGGTGACTTAGTAATGGGTTTACCACAAAAAGAATTCTTCTGTACAGACCACTGCACTACATGTCTAAAAGGCAAACAACACAGAGTGTCTTATAAGTCAAAATTGGTAAACTCTAACAACACACCACTCAAATTGCTTCACATGGATGTTTTTGGCCCAAAAAACATCCTAAGTATAGGAAAGAAGCAATATTATCTTGTCATGATAGATGATTACTCCAGATTTACCAGGGTTTTCTTTCTACTACACAAGTCAGAAACATCAGAAATCATCAAATCCTTTATCACTAAAATTGAGAATCAATTGGATCTTAAAGATAAACCTTTAAGAAGTGATAATTCTATTGAATTTAAAAATGACTCATTTCTTCTTTTTGTGTAGAGAAAGAAATCAGTCATCAATTCAGTGTAGCAAGGACTCCTCAGCAGAATGGAGTTACTGAAAGGAGAAATAGAACATTGATAGAAGCTGCTAGATCTATGCTAGCTGACTCTCTATTACCCATATCCTTTTGGGCTGAAGCAATCAATACAGCTTGCTACATTCAAAACAGAACATTAATAATCAAAGAACATTCGAAAACACCATATGAATTAATGTTAAAAAGAAAACCTTTTTATTGGATTTCTAAAAGTTTTTGGATGTTCTGTCTCAATATTAAACACCAGAGAACAATTATCTAAGTTTGCTCCAAAAGCAGACAATGGATTCTTTATTGGATACTCTGAAAGCTCAATAGTTTACCGAGTATACAATCTAAGACTTAACATAGTGGAAGAATCAACAAATGTTGTTTTTAATGAACATTCTTTCACTATGAAAGTCATTGGATCAGACTAGTTGTTTGATATTGACTCATTAACAAAATCATTTGACACATCTTACTTTTATGTTTCAGGTACCAAGGATAACAATAAGTATCCAATGGTTCCACCAACAACCATTGTTCCTTTAACTACGGATCCTCCAAGGAGAACAAACATCACTCCTTCAAGTACCACAGTTTCAACTCCTCCAAAACAAACAAACACATCAAAAGAAACATCATCAGACATACCATCTTCATTAACTCCTGTGACCGCCCAACCACAACCAAATAACCAAACAAAGTCACATCAACCAGCCAAAGTTGAAGAAGATGATGATTATCATTCATTACCTGATACACATCTTGAAGATGAAATCTTAGATTTCTTTCATGATTCACCACAAACATTCAATGAACCCTCATAGCCAGATAATCAAACGACAACAAATAACCTTTCTCACTATCAACATCCAACCAAACAATCATCAATCTTGATTCAACCGTCCCTGTTGATCAGATTGCAACAACCAAAGTTCACAAATATCATCCTTTAGAAAACATCATAGGTGACCTCAATTCTAGATTAACACGAAGTCAATCTGACACAGCAAACATTTGCTTGTATTCCTGCTTCCTATCTCTAACTGTAATCGAAAACATCATAGAAGCACTCAAAGACAACAGTTAGATAGATGCAATGCAAGAGGAATTACAACAATTCAGAAAGCAAGAGGTATGGAAGTTGGTTGACCTACCTGAAGGTCAATATGCCATTGGCACAAGATGGCTATTCAGAAACAAAGCAGATGACAGAGGGATTGTCATTAGAAACAAAGCAAGGCTAATTTCCCAAGGATATACTCAAGAGTAAGGCATTGGTTATGATGGTGTCTTTGATCCAGTAGCTAGACTCGAAGCCATCTGAGTGTTCCTTGCATATGCCTCATCCAAAAACTTCACTATCTTCCAAATGGATGTCAGTGTGCATTCCTCAATAGAAAGATAGATGAAGAGTATATGTTACTCATCACCAGGTTTGAAGACCCATAATCCCTCCAGAGTCTACAAGTTAGATAAAGCTCTGTACGGTCTTCATCAAGCACCTAGGAAGTGGTATGAAACTTTATCTAAGTTTCTCCTACAGAATGGGTACACCCGAGGGAAAATAGATCATATATTGTTTCAAACAAAGAAAAGGACAAGACTTGTTAGTGGTTCAAGTCTATGTGGATGACATAATTTTTGGCTCCACCAACATCCAACTTTGCAGAGAGTTTGAAACTCTTATGCAATCAAAATTCCAAATAAGCTCAATGGGAGAAAGTCACCTGCTGATGGAATTTTTATCAATCAGAGCAAGTATGTGAATCAGATATTAAAGAAATACAACACGTCTGATTGCACATCCAGTAAACACCATTTGTAACTGGATTAAAATTTGGCCCCGATCCAGAAGGAACATCAGTTGATCAAAAGCTTTACAGATCAATGATAGGCTCTCTAGTGTATCTAACAGCAAGCAGACCAGACATCATGTATGCAGTTTGCATGTGTGCTAGATACCAAGCAGATCCAAAAGAATCACACATAAATGCTGTAAAGAGAATCTTCAGATACTTAAAAAGCAAACCAGCACTTGGCCTATGGTATCCAAAAGATGGAGATTTCTCTTTGTATGCATACACAGACATTGATTATGGTGGATGCAATAGCAACAAAAAATCCACTACTGGAGGTTATCAGTTTCTTGGATCAAGATTGATCTCCTGGCAGTGCAAGAAACAAACAAATGTCTCTGTGTCAATAGCTGAAGTAGAATACATAACTGCTTCTGCATGCTATTCTCAAGTGCTTTGGATTCAAAACCAAATGCTTGATTTTGGCTTTAATTTTCTTAAAACACCAATACACATTAACAATTCTGCTGCCATGTTTATCACTGACAATCCAGTTCAACATTCAAAAACAAAACACATAGATATCAGATATCACTTTCTGAGAGATTGCTCAAAAAAGGGTATGATAAAGTTATTCAAAGTTCATACAGACAATCAATTAGCTGACCTGTTTACCAAACCATTTGATTCAACAAGATTTGAATTTCTGGTTCAGTCACTTGGTATGATCAACTATGACCAAACAAGTAATGTTTTCAAAACATTAGTATCAAACAAGCTTGATTTTGTCAAAGTCCAAGTTTAACATTAAACAAGCATCTTTCAAAATCAAGATACCAAACAAACATTCATGTTTTCTAATTAACAAATAATTTGAATCACACATGACCATTCATGAGAAATGATAGTACACTAGATTATTTCTTCACTTGAGTCATTTTCCACTAATAAAGACTGACAATAGTTTGTTTAATATGTGGATAGGCTTAGCATGGGACTCATAACATCACATACAACAGTGAAGAACTAAATTCATATGATTGTGTGGTCAGCAAAACACATATTTGTTTATGGTAAGTATTGGTCAAAACAATATAGGTTGCTTGTAAATTAACTACAATACACCAAGTGAAATAGTTTATAAATTGCTCCATCATACAAGTGTCTCCTCTATTATGATTATCATAGACCTGGAGTACACTAAGGCATTCTTTGTTGTGTTGAGCACAGACCTGAATAACCTATATCTTGATCCAAAAAGATTCCTAATGAGGAACATATCCATCTTGGATGAACAATCAATAAAGTTTTTTAGACTACATTCCTTGTGAATGCATCAAAAGAATCCTAAAGAGGATTAACTTCCAAAGTGAAGTGAAAAAGAATCCCTATGAGAATCAAACAAAATGGATCAAATGGAGCATTTATACTCCTAAGTAGCTAGGTCATAAGTATTGAAAATGCTTTCTAGCATATCTTAATGAGAATTGATCTTAACATACAATCAGATGTGGGGTACATACAATTCATGTTAATAAACTCAAAACATGATAATCACTCATTGTTTAAATCAATCATTAATACCATGCATGAGTTTAAGTGGATCACAATATCTGTAATCAACATTGTATTAGTCTATGTCTATTCCTAAAATCATCCAAACAACTCAGTGAGAATTTAAGACTAGTATGATCTCATGTCATGTGCATATGATTCATGTCCAAGCATGAATATTAACCATTTCTTAGTATGATAAAGTACTACCTTTCTATATGCTTATCATGCAAACAATCAAATTGGACTTTGATAATTTCCATTAAAACAAATTCAAATTTTTGTCATTTTACAAAAAGATTTTATAAATATGCAAAAGTTTAGGGGGAGAAATGAACATGGAAATATCAAAGGCAGCAGAACATGTGCATAATCATACAATTTTAAAATTTAAAATATTAAATTTTGAGTTTTAAATAAATCCATGTCAAGCCAGCACTCAAACACAACAGTTTGACACATATACATATGTACAATATTGCACAATATTGCTTGTGAGTGATATTTTAACATCCATATACTAATCATGTTAAAATTTTATAATTTTAACAAACATTCAAAATTTTGAAACATTTCAAAAATATTTTAAGCAAAAAAGTCTCTACAGCGTATGTATTAAGTTACATAGCTAATGAACAAAAGTTTCAAAACAAATAAAAATTTAAAATTTTTGACAACTGTGGACATAGCGGACACACAAACATTCATCTGCTGTAGCTATAGTAGCCATCAAAACATGCAAAATTCACCAAGTGTATATAGCGGACAAACAAACATACATACGCTATGCACTAAGGAACATACATGTGTTCACAGCGCATGATATTGGTAAGGCATCTGCTATGAATACAGTGTTAGTATACACAACGCATGACTAACTTTAGTCATCCGTTGTTGAATCAGTACAAGGGTACATAGTGTATGTACATAGGTAAACATACATTGTACATCATCATCAAGTGTTTACAGCGCATGACAATAAGTCATCCAGTGTGAATATCTCTTGAACAAACAAAAGTGTACACAACGCATGAACAAATGCTCATCCGCTGTGTATAACAGAACAAACAGTTAAGTCTACACAGTGCATGAACAAATGCTCATCCGCTGTGTATAACAAAACAAACAATCAAGTCTACACAGAGCATGAACAAAGGCTCATCCGCTGTGTATACACAAACAAAGAAACAAGGTTCCACAGTGCATGAATCAGTGTTCATCCGCTCTGTAAATAGTGATCAATCATAGCGTATGACTTTTTAGTAATCAGTTGTGAATTACAAATTTCACCCAGGTATGCACAGCGTATGACCAAATGACCATCTGCTGTGAACACAGTACAACATCCAAGGGGTCCACAACGTACAAGTTTAAAATTGTACAGCGGACGCACTGTTCACACAACGCATGACTTAAAATTAAATTTTAAGTTAAACTGTTCACACAACGTACAGATACACTGTACACACAGCGGACAGTCATTTTGTCCGTTATATATATACATTAACACTTGTCAATTTTTCATTCATCATGAGTGTGAGAGATAAAAATCAAATTTCTAAACTGTTACAAACAGTGCGATAAACTCTTAAAACCCTGGTCATCCAAACCAAAATTCTATTTGATTTCTCTTTTGATTCACGATGAAATAGGTATAACAACACGATTCCAATCATCAAACACTCATTAAAACATCTTATGAAATGATTTTGATTCGAACATTGCTAGACCTAAGTCGAACATTGAACCGAAATCAAAATATGAATCTTTTGATGTTTTAAACCAAATTAAACACTGAATATGTGTTAGATGACCTTAGTCGGATGTGTAATGACTGTTGATTTGATGTACTTTGATTAAGTGTTCGTCGAGCTTATGAACAGTCATGATGTTCATGCCAAAAACAGTCAAAATTTGATATAGTTATTTAAAATTATTCAATATAAATTGAAATGTGTTATAACTTTTCAAACATGTTCAAAAATCTATTTCAAACAAGCATAGTTATTTAATTTGGCATAACATTTATCATAACACTATTAAATGTACAAGCATTCAATGTGCATTTAATGAAAGATTTGACTTCAAAAGTCAAACTGAAATTTTCAAGTTGAGTTGTTATGAAATGAAATCAGTGTATGATTTGAACAAAACAACTCACTATTGTCAGTCAAACATAATCCAAACAATTTGGATAAAAAAAATTGAATCAAACAAGATTTTCATGACCAAAATTAACCAAGCAGTTGACTTTGGATAAGTCAAACGAATTTAGTTGTTAATACTAATCAAACATACACTTTAAACAAGTCACAAGTATTAAGCATACATATGACATCATTTCATATCTATCACATCAACTTAGTGAACACATGATCAATATTTCATCATATTCATCATCACACATAATTAACATACAAGATACTAACATCAATCTTTTTCATTACAGATATGCGAACCCAGTGTTTGTCAGGGAACATAATCTCTGTGCTTTCCTCAACCCTGATTCACCAAAGGCTGAGAACTACAGAGATATCATACAAGCTATCAGACAGACTAGACTTCTTCATGCTATGACAACAAGACTAGAGATCTATGAGGATCATATAGTCCAATTATGGACTCACGCTTATTTGCATCAAATGAATGATCAACAAGTTGTTGTATCCACAGTTCATGATCATCAGATTACTATCTCTGAAGAAGTTATAAGGAGAGTATTACAGCTTGGTGATGAAGATGCTGAAGGTCCAGTGGAATTTGAAGAGAACTATGTTCTTCATGTTTTTAGGCAGATAGGCTACACTGGTACCATAGACAGAAAGTAGATCAAGAAGTCTTTTATGTGTGCCCAATTTAGATTCCTTATGCACACATATTAGAAAACCATGACTAATAAGAAGACTGGTCGGGATGCCACTTCTTTGAGGAGCTCTTCAGCCATTGCAAGCATCATAGCTAGAAGGCCCTTTAACTTTGTTGCACAAGTGTTAAATGGGATGATCTACAACTTAACTAAGGTGAGGAACAAGTTCAAGATGTATCCAAGATTCCTTTAGATGATTATTGATGATCTACTACCATACATCCCAAGTGAAGGTGCCATCTTTTAGCCTATTCATTTTAATGAACATATATTCACAAGAATAAAGTCAAGTTTATACCAAGGAGCTGAAGTGCCAGTACCTCCTCATATGATTGATCATGATCTTCCTGTACCAAGAAATTTTATGAGGATTTCAGGACAAGGTAAACCTCATATGATGTTCTAAAAGGTCATTCACTAACAACCAATCATCCAACCTGCTCCTATCATACAAGAAGAAGAACCAGCTGCTCCTATTTAAGAACAAGTCATACATGATCAAGAGTAAGTTTAGGAAGATGTTCAAGAACACGAACATATACATTTTGAACATCAATTCCCTTCTCCACCTCAAAGTCCACTCTTGTCTGATCAACAAACATTATCTTCTCTTTTGACAGACATTGATGCATCATTAGCAAAACAATCAAGGCATCAAGAAGAAGATGGTACTTCATCAGCTCAAAAACATGAACAAGTAGAAAAAAGCACTATAGCTGAACCTGTTGAAGGTGAAGAACAGGGCAGTGAGATTCCCACTGAGGGAGAGATTTAATACTCTAAAGTGTTTTTATTCACTAAGTATAACAAGTTGATTAAGAAGTCAAACAAAAGAGCTAAAAGGTTAAAAGAGAAGCCCAAGAGCAAAGATGAAGAGATGGAGAAGCTCACAGCTGATCAAACAGCTCAAAAGTTGATTGTTTAGTTTCTGGAACAACAACTTGAACAATCAATGGTAGAGGTCAAGATGAAAGACCAAGACCTTAGTAGTGCAAGACTTGATATTGCCTACTTGACAGAACAAACAAAGGCAGAAGATTCTAAAATAGATGAGCTAAAAAAGTTGATTTATGCTCAATCTGAAGAGATTAAAAGGCTGAATAGAGAATTAGAACACAAAGACACTCAACTGAATGAAGAAGAACATTCAGAAGGTCAAGAAGAAGACCTGAGTGATGACTTTGAATAACAAATCATGTCTTAAGTTGAAGAAATAATGAGCTCAAAATGAATCGATCTATGATGATATATGAACACAATTCAATCTAAAACACACAAGTATTCAATTCAATACAAGCAAATCAACAAAAATTCATAGAGTTTTCATTGATTAGCATATAGAAGAATACATAGTGTAGGAAACAGTTACAATACGTCTAAATGCTAAAAACTTACCTACACCATACATATCTATGCTATTTATACTAATCAAGAAAATAAAGGAACATATTTACAGAAAAATTCCCTATACTATGAAAAAAATGTAAAAGACACACAAAGACAAATGTTAATCTTTAAAGAAGCATCTACAATACTCCCTCTAATATTTACATGTCTACGGTCTTCAAAATCTTCAGTCTTCAAATCTCTTCAAACTTTAATCTTTGTCTTCAATCTTTAATCTTCTTTCTTCAGTCTTCTTTCTTCTAACTTTGTCTTCAATCTTCTTTGATCTTCATTCTTTAAACTTCAGCTTTGATCTTCAGTCTTCACAAGGCAAAGAAGTCTTCTGGTTCTTCCTTGATCTTGAAAACTGGTTTCTCCTTGTAAATCTCTTGCTCCCTTAGAGCCTTTATAATAGCTGCTTTGAATTTCTCAGCAAGAATTCCTTGTTCTGGCTTCGCCTCATTTGTTTTAATTTCCATGGAGTTCATTAATTCTAATGTTTGCTTTGAAAGCCCTGCTATATCCACATTTGCATAGCATTCGATTGGATTAGAACTATCTTTACAATGTATCTCCAAAACACCTTTACTAGAAATTCTCATGAAATCAATGTCTTTGATATCTTTCTTCACAATATTTGTGTATGCTAATACTTTCCTCAATGATATCCTCTCCATTACTGCATTCATCACCTTAATTATAGACATAAAATACTTTTTGTCATTCTCAGCAGTTTCTGGACTCACTTTTTCAAACTCTTGAATTGATAAGAAAGAAATATAACTAGGATAGAGTAGCTTAAGTTCAAACACACCAAACAATGTAATCATATCTTTATCCCAATAATTCACATTTCTGACCAACTTCAATTCATATGTCTTAGAATTATAAAACCATCTTAGAATCGGTTTTGATTGTTGAGATCCATCTATCACTTTCAATCCAGGATTTGTGACTTTCTCAAAATACTCATCACTGAAAGCATCCAAAAACTTTTCTTCACCAACATCTTTATCAACTCCTTTTCTCTTCTTCTTTAATGATTGAAAATACTGCTTATCTTCTTGATCACACCTTATTTGTAAGAATGAACTTATACTGTTTATCCCTCTGTGAAGTAACTCAACAAATAATTCTCCACGTTTAGCTTTTGAATGGTTGATCAAAGGCAATCTATCTAATTCTTTCAAGTCTTGAACTGGCAGCTTAATAATACTTGAAAAGAAATGATAAACATCACAAATTGCATTGACTCTTTTAATCAAGAATGCATCAAACACTTCATCATACTTCCAAGCTACGATCTTGACCTCCTTAGTGGTCTCAGGAACAATCATAGCATTCAACAAATCTGAAATAGATTGTCCTTTCTGTAATACATTACGCACAAGGTCACCAGCGGATCGTGCTTTGTTCCATAATTGCTTTTGTTCCATTGATACTTGATGTCTTTCTGTTTCTGGAAACATCTTCATAAGTTCTCTTCTTCTCTCATAAGCAGAACTTTTCTTCTCCATTGCTTTGATCTCTTGAGGCTTCAAAATCCTCGTCCTCTTTGTTATCTCCAAGTATTGAGGATTATCCATATCAAGCACAATCATCTTGTTAGTTTGTCTTTCTATTTCTTGAAAGCTTCTAACTAAATTTCTTAATGATTCGCCTTGTCGCCTATTTAGCTTCTTCCAAGGATAATTTCTGGATGGTAACCATGATCTTAAAGCATTAATATTCATGTCATTTGGATTAGGATGGTGTAATTCGGATGTAGACAATTCTTCTACATTAATACTTTCTTGTAACTTGTTCCATTCTCCATGTTCAACTACAATTTCGTTTGGATCAACAGGAGCAACGGATTCAGCTGTAACACATTTTTCATATTCTTCACGAATTTGAGAAACAGTCAAACCATCAAGAAACACCCGATTGTATTTCATCTTCACCAAATAATTGTATGTTTCTTCAACATCAACAGGTACATCATCATGACTTATGTCAATTGTAGAATAATTTTCATCTACATTAGCATCTTGGATATCTTCATCATCCAGCACTTCATTGTACCAATTATCATCAAACTCAGACTCTATCTCATCTAGAGCTCCGATAATCTCTTGAACATCAGATTCTTTTTCCTCAACATTCAACTTTTGAATTTTAGATGATGATTCAGGTAAAACTGAAACATCAATATCATCTAATTTCTTCTTTCCTTTATCTAAAACAGGTATTCTTTCAACATCAATAGGAGTAACTTCAGATATAATCATCACTTCAGGAGATGGAGACTTGTGCTTTTCTTTCAACTTTTCTAATTCTTCTTTCAATGCTTCATTTACTTTCTTTAATCTTTCTTCCATTGAATCAAAATCTATCATCATTACCTCAAATGTCTTCATATTATCATCTCGACTTTTTCTCAACTCATCAATTAACTTGTCTTTCTCTTTCATTTCTTCAATCAAACTTTCATTGATAGCTTTCAACTCTCCAATTATCTTTAATTGATTCAACTTTTCTTCATTCAATTCATCAATCTTCTTTTGTAAATTTTCTACTTTAGTTAATAGAAACTGATCATTATGCTCTACCATTTCTTCAATCATACTTGCAATTTATTCAATAGATTGTTCTTCTCCTTGATTAATTTCTTTAGTATCCTCATCATGAATCTCTTCAGAAGCTTGGTCAATTTTTTATACATCTTCCTCACTTTCATCAAGAATTTCTTCAATAACTTGCTCAGTTTCTTGTATATCATCATCATGATCTATTCCCATTCCATCACCATCATGACCACCATCATCATCATCATCAGAATCAGATGAGCTAGAACTATCTTCTTCATCATCAATGTTTTCATTATCATCATCATCTTCTTCATCCTCTTCAGCTGGTACTTCCTCAATCAAATCAGCTAGGTCAATAGGCTCGTCCTCAGTTAAATGATAATGATCAATAGTGATGTCCACTTCATCATTAACAACATTAAGTATATAATCAAATAATGGAACATTCTGAGCTTCAGTAACCATTGCCAATCTCTTGTAAGATACATCAGACATATGCTCCAATATCAATGTATCACCACTTACACCATCAATATGAATGTATGGATGTTCTTCATTGATAATCATCTGAAGGAAATGTGGATGCATTAAGTATTTGTTCCTTATGCCCTTTTCCAGATTAAAAATAAACCCATTCAAAATCCACTTTCACATATTAAATCATCTATTTGTAGTCAATGCTACAATGGGTGATGCAATGTCAACTGGGAAAGAATTCCATCCCGCACTTCATTTTGACATACAATGTTGGAAAATGTAGCATATAAGCTTCCAATGGTTATACACATGAGCACGAAATAATTGTTTCTTAGGAAAATGGTCAGGATGTCCTATTTCCATAAATGTTTGTCTACATTCATCAAACGTTAGCTCGAATAAATCTTCTGGATCATTTGGTCCTAACCTCAAGGCTTGTCTAATTAAGTCTTCAGAAACTTCAATCATTCTAAAATTCGTTATAAAGCCTCGGACCACTTTAGCTCTATTATCATCAACATCAACATATGCCGTGCTCCAGAACTTCTTGTAACGCTTGAAACTTTGGTCAAATAATAAGAAAATAAAAGTATCAAGAAGAAAGCAAAAAGAAGCCAAAGATGAGGGGTGTTTTGTGTAAAAGTACACAAAAGTCAAAAGTTCACTTTATATGGGCATGGCCGACCATATCACTCCTGCTGCTACTGTATTCAACCTTATTAGAAGAAGAAGAAGCTGAATTCGATTTCTCTCAGTTTCAAAGAGAAGAAGAGGCTGATTCTCGCTTGTGGTTAGTGTTCTTTGTATTTTATGGTTCGGTTTGTTGGGTTTTGACCATGAAACCGATTTATATGTGTTTTATGTGTTTTGTTATCTGTTTCTGCTTGTTTTAGGTGTTTGAACTCTTGTGCACACGAGTTTGGAGGAGTTTTGCTTGTTTGATGCACTAGGTGAGTTCTAGACCCCGATTTTATGTGTTTTAAACTTTTTTGGGGCTGAAAATGCATGTTTAAAAGGTTTTACAGCTGTTTTATGCTTTACCGTATGTATGTGGGTGTTTGTGATTGAGCTTTATGGTGGTTTATGTGATGTTGATGCTGGTGATGTTGAGTATAAGCTTCAAACAGATGGATAAGCATGATTGGTTAGGACTGTTGGTGTTTTCATGGTTTTATGCCGGCTCTAGACATTTAGCATGTTGGATCTATGATAAGGATGTGTTAGATCGAGGATTGGGGACTGAATAATTGCATAAGTGCATTTGCAGGTTGGTAAGTTCATCCTTATTTAAGTACTTTGTTCATGTGCATTTAGAGTTTGTTCATCCGCATTTGTAATTCAAGAAAACAATGATGTATTGCTTAACAACGTTAATTATTAATAGAATTAATGGTTTTTATTAACTTAATTCTGCTGCAAAATTTTATGAAATGTGTGATGTCTAATGTTTTATGCTATGATTGACCAACTATGTGGTCTCCGGGAACGGGGCCTTACAAGTTGGTATCAGAGCCAAAGTTTAAGAGAAATAGGTAAATATTTTCAAAACCTAAACTTAAACTGAGAATGGGACGAACGGAGGGATGCCAGCCCGAGTAGCTATGTGCCATCAGGTATTTCTTTTCTTAATGTTAACTGGTACTCTGTGCGTGTGCTATTTGATTTTGTGCTTTTAGGAGATTTGAATACTGATGTAGTCAGGATAGGAAATGCTTGGGGGATGAAGAGTAAAGTAAGTGGCTAATCATAACTGGCCACTGTAATTAGGGACTTACTATACTTGACATAAACTGAGCTATTACCTTAAATGACCGTGTTGGTGTTTGAATCTTATAGTGTTAGAGGATGGTGGAGGTAGATGGTCTAAGTCTTCTTGAGGTGGAGTATGGGGTGGTCGTGCTGGTAGACCTCGGGCTGCAAAGAACAAGGCAAGAACCACAGAGACGGCTCCTGGTGAGCCTGAGCTTCATCACCCGGAGGGAGTGGATGAGAGTGCGAATCTGAGAGCCTCAGTGAATGAGGCAGTGGTGGAGGAGGTGCACCAAGTCATGCAGACGATCCTACCGTCTGTCATGACTGAAGTGATCAGAGCTGTTAGGGAGGACGAAAGGAAAGAGAAGGAGGAGGAGAGGAGAACGCCTGCTGGAAGAAGGGGTAATGTGGGGAATCATGACAAGGAGGAGATGAATGTTGAAAGGGGAGCCTCCAGTGATGAAGAAGATGTAGAGGTGCGGGAAACCACGAGGGGATGCAGCTACGGGGCATTCCAACTGTGTAAACCCCCTGCTCTTAACGGCAACGGTTACGCTGCTACTGCCCACCGCTGGGTTAGAGAGATGGAGGCAGTGTTGGATATTAGTGAGTGCAGGGAGGATCAGAAGGTGAAATTTGCCACTCACTCATTCGTTGACTCGGCCTTGTGATGGTGGGACAATATTGTCCAAGCCGAGGGCAGCAGGGCCATCGGGAAGATGAGATGGGGAGATTTGAAGAGGTTGGTTGTTAAGGAATTCTATCCTCACAGGGAACTAGACAAGATAGAGAGAGTTACTACAGCTTGAGGCAGGAACAATGACCCACCAGCAATACATCACCAAGTTTAACGAAATGGCGAGGCTGGTGCCGGATCAGGTGACGCCGGTGTCGAGGAAGATTAAGAGGTATGTGTAGGGATTGTTGGTTGATATCCGTAGGCATTTGATTGTTGCCCGACCAAGCACATTTAGGTCGGCAGTGGATCTGGCTGGGAGACTTTATAATGAGAGAGAGGTGTCGGTGGTTGAGGTGAAGAAGACAGGTGGTGGTGACAAGAACTGGAGTGGAAAGAGGTTTGGGCGTGGTGGTTTCACCCCAAACAACAAGAGGATGAAAATGGATGATCGAAGAGTGGGGTCATCAAGCTCCGGAGTGAAGAGGTGTGGTAAGTGTGGAAGGGAGCATAGCGGGGAATGCCAGATGGGACTGAATGTTTGCTTCAGATGCGGGAAGCCTGGTCATATCGCTAAGGATTGTAGAGCGTTGAGGTGTCATATCTGTGGGGAAGGGGGACACATGAGCAGGGATTGCAAGAAGCAAAAGGCAGAGAGTTCTGGGGTGAAGAAAAGGACATAGAGTGAAGGGTAGAGGACAAGCGCTAGAGCATTTACAATGACCCGGGAGGAGGCCAAGGTGGATCTCGATGTCGTGTCGGGTATGTTTCTAGTAAACCAAACTTGTGCCTCTGTATTGTTTGATTCTGGTGCTAGTAGTAGTTTCATTTCTGCTGCTTTTTGTGCTAAGCTGCCTGTTAGTAGTAGAAGAATTGATAAGCCATTTGTTGTAGCAACTGCTATTGCTAAGTCTACCAGAATTTCTGATATGATTGAGGATTATGGCATAGAGTTAGAAGGCCATAGGTTCTCTACTAATCTATTTGTGATGCCCCTAGGCAGATTTGATGTAGTTCTAGGGATGGATTGGTTGGCAGCCTATGAGGCAAACATCGTGTGTCACAAAAAGATGATTCGACTGACAGCGCCCGATGGAAGTTCGGTAACGGTTTAAGGTGACCGAGTTACTACAGTTCTGAAGGTGATTTCGATGGTTGTGGCCGAGAAGTGCATGAAACGCGGATGTAGTGCCTACCTGGCTTATGTGAAGGATGTGGACGCGTCAGTACCACAATTGTCCAACGTACTAGTTGTGTGTGATTTTCCAGACGTGTTCCCAGTAGATTTACCAGGCATGCCACCGGACTGCGAGATCAAGTTTCAGATTGATTTGATACCCGGTGCTCAACCCGTTTCCAAGGCACCGTATCGATTAGCTCCAATCGAGATGAAGGAGCTGAAGGTTCAACTGCAGGAGTTATTGGACAAGGGTTTCATTCGACCGAGTATCTCTCCTTAGGGTGCTCCAGTTTTGTTTGTTAAGAAGAAAGACGGTAGTATGAGGATGTGCATAGACTACCGGGAGCTAAACAAGTTAACAGTAAAGAACTGATATCCCTTACCAAGAATAGATGACTTGTTTGACCAGCTCCAAGGTGCCAGTTGGTTCTCATGAATAGGTCTCCGATCTGGTTACCATCAGTTGAAGGTTAAGGAGCAAGAAATTTCTAAGACAGCTTTTCGCATGCGTTATGGACACTACGACTTCTTCGTTATGTCTTTCGGTCTGACTAACGCTCCAGCTGCCTTTATGGATTTGATGAATCGAGTGTGTCGGCCGATGTTAGATAAATCAGTGATTCTATTTATTGATGATATCCTGATTTATTCGAAGAGCAAAGAAGAACATGCCGATCACATACGCGAGGTATTGGAGACACTTAGAAGGGAGAAGCTTTATGCTAAATTCTCTAAGTGTGCTTTCTGGTTACGTGAAGTTAAATTTTTAGGTCACGTGGTTAATGCTAAAGGATCATGGTGGACCCGACGAAGGTTGAGGCGATGATGCATTGGAAGTCTCCAAAGACGCCGTCTGAGATTCGAAGTTTCTTGGGATTGGCGGGCTACTACAGGAGGTTCATTTAAGACTTTTCCAAGGTAGCCTCACCTTTGACTAAATTGACTCACAAGGAGGTGAAGTTTGTGTGGGGTCGAGAACAGGAGGATGCTTTTGAGGAGTTAAAGACAAGATTAACTCAAGCTCCTGTTTTGACATTACCTGAAAGGAGTGAAGACTTAGTGGTGTATTCAGATGCCTCCTATTCGGGACTGGGTTGTGTGTTAATGCAACATGGGAGAGTAATAGCCTACGCATCCCGACAGTGGAAACCTACGAGGTCAATTATCCCATGCATGATTTGGAGCTCGCAGCAGTGGTCTTTGCATTAAAGATTTGGCGGCATTACCTGTACGGGGTGAAATGCACAATCTTCACGGACCACAAGAGCCTAAAGTATTTCTTTGAGCAGAAAGATCTCAACATGAGGCAGAGGAGGTGGTTAGAGCAGATTAAGGATTATGATTGTGAAATCTACTACCATCTGGGTAAAGCCAATGTAGTGGCTGATGCCCTCAACCAAAAAGAGAGACCCGAGCCAATCTGGGTGAAGGCTTATCAATTGGTGATGACCTCTGACGTGATGACACAGGTCAAAGAATTTAAGGATGAGGCATTGAAGGAAGATTGCCTTAACTCTGAAAGGATGAGAGGTCTAGTCACGGAGTTGGGAGAAAATACCCACGGAGTTAGAACCCGCTTCGGGCGGATATGGATTCCCCGCTACGGTGATCTACGGGGACAAATTATGGATGAAGCTCATAAGACTTGATACTCCATTCATCCTGGTGCCACTAAGATGTATCAAGATATGAAGAAAGACTATTGGTGGCCGGGTATGAAGCGCGATGTAGTGGAGTATGTGAGTAAGTGCCTTACTTGCTTACAAGTGAAGGCAGAGCATCAAAAGCCATACGGGAAGATCCAACCATTGGATGTACCCAAGTGGAAGTGGGAGCACATCACCATGGATTTCATCACGAAGTTACCACGTATGGTAAGGGGGTATGATGCAATTTGAGTAATAGTTGATCGTTTGACAAAGAGTGTTCACTTCCTACCAATCCGCGAGACGTATTCATCCGAGAGGTTGGCGGATCTATTCATCAAAGAGATTGTAGCTCGACATGGTATGCCGGTGTCTATCGTGTCAGACCGTGACACTCGCTTCACATCGAAGTTTTGGAAGAGATTCCACGATACGATGGGGACGAGGCTACACATCAATACGGCTTACCATCCTCAGACAGATGGTCAGTCTGAAAGGACAATTCAAATGCTTGAGGACATGCTCCAAGCATGTGTGATCGACTTTGGAGGAAGTTGGGATGATCATCTACCATTGGCAGAGTTCTCATACAACAACAGCTATCATGCCAGCATTGGCATGCCACCTTACGAGATGCTATATGGTAGGAGATGTAGAAAGCCTGTGTGTTGGGGAGACATTAGGCAGAAAGAGTTAGGAAGCGTGGAGGTAATCGAGGCTAAGACTGAGAAGCTAGAAAAGATCAAAGCCTTTATGAAGGCAGCCAAGGATAGACAAAAGTCGTATGCCGATAAGAGGTGTAGACTGATCGAGTTCAATGTGGGTGATAAAGTCATGTTAAAGGTCTTGCCCTGGAAGGGAATCATCCTGTTTTGAAAGAGGGGCAAGCTGAGTCCGAGGTACATAGGGCCTTTCCGAATCGTTACACGAGTAGGGGAGGTGGCCTATCGACTAGAATTGCCTGATGAGCTAAGTGGAATTCACCCGACGTTCCATGTATCTCATCTAAGAAAATGCTTAGCCGATGAAGATATGATTGTGCCACTGGAGGATATCGAAGTGGATGAAAGACTCAATTATGTGGAGCAACCGGTGGCCATCATAGACAAGAAGGAGAAGAGATTGAGAAATAAAATGGTTCCACTCGTACTTGTGCAGTGGAAACACAGGAAGGGTTCTGAGTCTACATGGGAGACGGAGGATGAAATAAGACAGCATTACCCATGGTTATTCGAAGAGTGACAGGTTTCGGGGACGAAACCTCTTTAAGGGGGGTAGACTTGTAACGCCCGAAACTTCGGTCAAAAAAAGAAAATAAAAGTATCAAGAAGAAAGCAAAAGGAAGTCAAAGATGAGGGGTGTTTTGTGTAAAAGTATAAAAAAATCAAAAGTTCACTATATATGGGCATGGCCGCCCATATCACTCCTGCTGCTACTGTGTTCAACCGAATCAGAAGAAGAAGAAGCTGAATTCGATTTCTCTCGGTTTCAAGGAGAAGAAGAGGCTGATTCTCGCTTGTGGTTAGTGTTCTTTGTATTTTATGGTTCGGTTTGTTAGGTTTTGACCATGAAACCGATTTATAGGTGTTTTATGTGTTTTGTTGTCTGTTTCTGCTTGTTTTAGGCGTTTGAACTCTTGTGCACATGAGTTTGGAGGAGTTTTGCTTGTTTGCTGCCCTAGGTGAGTTCTAAACCCCGGTTTTATGTGTTTTAAACTTCTTTGGGGCTGAAAATGAATGTTTAAAAGGTTTTACAGCTGTTTTATGCTTTACCGTATGTATGTTGGTGTTTGTGTTTGTGCTTTATGGTGGTTTATGTGATGTTGATGCTGGTGATGTTGAGTATAAGCTTCGAACAGATGGATAAGCATGATTGGTTAGGACTGTTGGTGTTTTCGTGGTTTTATGCCTGCTCTAGACATTTAGCATGTTGGATCTATGATAAGGATGTGTTAGATCGAGGATTGGGGACTGAATAATTGCATAAGTGCATTTGCAGGTTGGTTAGTTCATCCTTATTTAAGTACTTTGTTCATGTGCATTTGTAGTTTGTTCATCCGCATTTGTAGTTGCTTATGCGCCTAAGTGTTCTTCGGCATTTCTTTTATTCATGCGCATTTGTTACAGTGTTCATGCGCATTTGTTTCTGTCATTCGCATTTGTTCTACTAGCATTTAGTTGGACACTTGGAATAATTTGAAGGCATTCATCC
This sequence comes from Flaveria sonorensis, assembly GCA_025506505.1. Classification (NCBI taxonomy): domain Eukaryota; kingdom Viridiplantae; phylum Streptophyta; class Magnoliopsida; order Asterales; family Asteraceae; genus Flaveria; species Flaveria sonorensis. The sequence continues at coordinate 29,292,951 of CM046440.1, read as the reverse complement.
GCATTAGTATTGTTCATCCGCATTAGTATTGTTCATCCGCATTAGTTGTTCATCCGTATTAGTATTGTTCATCCGCATTAGTTGTTCATCCGCATTAGTATTGTTCATCCGCATTAGTTGTTCATCCGCATTGGTTACTGTTCATCCGCATTTGTCTAAGGACTTAGGATTTTTCCGAAGATTGGGAAGTAGAATGTAGCGGGTAAGTTCTGGAATGTTTTGTTGTTCATGTCTGTTGTGGTGATGCATGTTGTGGGCTTTATACTATGTATAATGTGACTTTACATGGTGTGTTTATATTCATATGCATAAAGTATTATCGTAAAGAAAGTGAAAGATTAATGTTAATAATGAAGTGGAACATAAGAAAAGTATGAAAAGTCTTGCAAGCAAAGATTGAGGTGAGTGACTTTGTTGTCACAAAAGACTCGTAAGCCAAGGTTGAGGTGAGTGACTGTGTTGTAACAAAAGACTTGTATGCCAAAATTAAGGTGAGTGACTGTGTTGTCACAAAAGACTCATAAAGGATTCAATCCATGAGATTGACCCGAGTCGTTGTCGCGTACCCCGGTACTGTCGATCTTAGGATATGAGTCGGGTGTTGCATGAGATAGGATCCAGAGTATAGTGAAAGATAATGATTGAATACGTGAGTTAATGAAAGATAATTAAGTCTATACCTTGATGTATGTATGATGAATGCTCACGTGTAAAAGTAAAGGAAGTATTTTATTAAAAAAGATATTTTCATATATAAATCCTACAAGGTATTTTAAATGTTTTAAAACTAGAAATCACTCAGCGACACTGATTTTATACATTTTTAGTTGGCAGGTAATTGTTGCTAAGGGTGGCGCACGGGGGAAGCTACTAGGCAGGGCAAGATTGACATCCATTCATCTTTAATGATATTGTTGTTTTGTGATGCAACGAAACAGGGTCTTTTGCAATTCAAGAAAACAATGATGTATTGCTTAACAACGTTAATTATTAATAGAATGAATGGTTTTTATTAACTTAATTCCGCTGCAAAATTTTATAAAATGTGTGATGTTTAATGTTTTATGCTATGATTGACCAACTGTGAGGTCTCCGGGAACGGGGCCTTACACTTCTTAATCAGACGTGCATAGATAACCGGTTGGTAGCACATGGCATATACATACTTCGTCCGTAATAAAAATCTGATCATATCTTCGTATCCTACAGCATTTTGAATATCCTCGATTAATAGTGCAACAACGTTGTGTTTCGGCTCAAACTTTAAATCAGCCATCTGCAAAATTAAACACAAGACATTTTAAATTTGAAGTTTTAACAATTAAAATCAATATTTTTTTAAAAATTCGTTATGCTGAAAATCAAATATTCAAACAAATTGATTTCTCTTATTATTTATCACATTTCAGATTTCAATTTTTATTTAAAAACCTATTTTCAATATGAATTTTTGTTGAAAATTTTTTTTTTTATTGAAAAATATTCTGCGACTGTTCATCTTCATCATCAGAGATGAAAATCAACACACAATCAACAAATGATGATAACTTCGATTTGAATGAACAAACTGAGTCGAAATCAAGTCCATATTATCATTCAACCATCAATTTCAGTTCATTTAGTCATTTTAACTATCAATTTACAGATTTGCATACAATCTAGGTTTTCAAACGCCCGAATAGGGTCGAAACGCCCAGCTTAAATCAACCTGTAAATCAACGATATCAATGATTTTGATCATGAAATTACACTTAAGCACAATGACCTTTGAATACAACAGTAACTCAGAAATCGATCAAAATGAGGAATAAGGGTTTATCGAGACAACTGATTTTTGAGAGAGTTTAAGTGTTCAGGGGAATTTGAGAATGAAATCTGAAAACACAAAGTGTTGTTTATATACTAAGTGAAAAATTTTAGGCGCATGAACACTGTTTATGCGCATGAGGTCAGGCGCATGAATACTGTTTGTGTGCATGATAAAGAATTTCACACAATTATTTAGGTGCATGAGCACTGTTTGTGCACATGGGCTTAGGTGCATGAGCACTATTCAACGCATAAGCACTGTGTAGGCGGTTTTGCATTGTTCAGGCGCATGAGCTTAGCTGAAACGCCCAATACTTGACACTTGTTTACACTTGGAAGGATGGGAAATGTTTAGGCGTATGGGAAGGATAAAACGCCCAACACTTGACCACATTCTCAGACTCATGACAACTGTTTAGACGCATGACAACTGTTTAGACGCATGAGGTTGTCTGAAACGTCCAACACTTGTACAAATCTTGAAAAATGATCATGCTCCTAATCCTGGACTTATGAACACTGTTTAGGCGCATGACCATGGGTCCCAACACTTGTAATTTTCAGATCTTCCATCTGTACACTGTTTAGACATATTAGCACTGTTCACATACTAATATTAAATCAATTAATCACACTTTGACTTTAATTAGTCAAATTTTGACTTTCACCCAAAATTTTCAAAATTAACCCTCAATTTTTAACTTTTGAATTTTAAATTTTTATTTTTATTTTGAAATTTTTAATTTTTATTTTTGACCTTTTTATTTTTGTTTTAATTTTTCAAAATAATTTCCCGTCATTTTAGTCTCTAATTTTTAACAAAAAATCTCATTTAACTTTTGCAAGAAGCTTTTCCATTTAAAATGTTTTTCAGGTTCTTTTTTTTTTTTACATTTTGTTACACACACATGCTTGAACATATGTAGCATCATCCTTTCCATCCAAAATATTAGATTTTGATTTTTCATGATTTTACATATCTTGTAATTTAACAATCAGTTTTAACTCTTTTTACTCTCCTTAAACTTTTAAGTTTAACAAAACTTAGAAGTTTCTTGAATTTGTCACATGAAGATCACACTAATCATTGTTAAATTGTCTGCACACAAAAAACATGCAAAAATCAAAATGAAAGAAGAATAAAATCCTAATATTCACAATGAATCATGTCTGCAGTGAGATCATATTAGATAAGATCAGCACATTGAAATAAAAAAAAATGATGGATAGTCACAGACAGTGATTAAATCCTGATCAAGTGTGTTCCAGGTTAGCATTTCAGCAGCAAAGGAGACACTAAATCTAAGGATAGAAAATGAGTGCTTTTGGCAAGGTACTCCGCACACTTACTTTTTCAACTCTTAGATTTCGTAAGGTATGATTAGATATGACATTATGTGAGTCACACTTAGACTTAGAGAGCTTAACCCTCATCATGATATGCAAGAAATCACTTTTCTCAACTTGAAAACCCATATACTTATAACCAGATCTCATGTTTAGTTTGTACACATTGGCATCTTTTTGCATCAGATGAGAATATCCAGGTCTGTAATGACTTACAACAAAGGATATCTCATCACTTTAGGTCTATGATGACTCATAACAGAGAAGTGTTAGATGCTTTAAATTTGATGATATAAACACATCTCATGGTTACTTATATCACCATCAGGTGTGAGTTTGTAACATTACAAGCAATCAATTTGAGAAGTCAATACTACTCATAAGTACTGAAATGGACAAACACTAATGCATGAGTTATTTAGTTTGATCTCAAGAGTTTACTTGTTCAGTATAATTGCATGAGCTTACCTGCACATCATATCTGATCAAGTCAGACTGTAGTCGTAAGCAAATATGCAACTGATCATACTAATGTACTATCATTTCTCACGTATTGCAAAACAAATTCATTCCTATATAATTAATAAGTAAAGACACTATTTTTGTGATTTTTTTTTTGGTTTTATATTTTATCTTTTGTTTTTCAATTTTCTATTTTTGTATTTGGTTTTTGTTTTTCTAATAAACATGTACACACAAAAATAAAATCAGGCAATTAACTTTGACAGGTTCTCTGACTGTGTCGTATTCATATAAGGGAGGGTTCTGATCATATTTAGACTCAATTAACTGAAATACTCAAAAACCAATTTTTACATGTGGTTAATAAGACCAATTGACTCTACCAAATACTCAAACCGTCCTGGTAAGAAGGCTTTAGTAAAAAGGTCGGCCAACTGTTTTTCAGTAGCAATTTGAATCAAAATGATTAAACCTTTTTTAGAGTTATATCTGAGAAAATGATATTGAATTTCGATATGTTTTGTTTCAGAATGTTGGACAGGATTAGCTGTAATGAACATAGCAGCTGCGTTATCAATGTAAATAGGTGTTTTAAGAAAGTTGAACCCGTAATCCAGCAGTTGGTTTTGTAACCAAAGGATTTGAGAACATCCTGCTGAAGCAGCAATGTACTCAGCTTCTGCAGTAGAAACAGAGACATTTGTTTGTTTCTTGCATTGCCACGAGACTAATCTGGGTCCTAAAAATTGACACCCACCCGTTGTTGATTTTCTATCTTGACAACATCTGCCATAATCACTATCAGTATACCCATGTAACTCGAAGTTTCCTTCGTAAGGATACCTTAGCCCTAAAGCCGGTTTATCTTTGAGATACCTTAATATTCTTTTGACAGCAATTAAGTGGGATTCTTTCGGGTCTGATTGATACCTTGCACAGACACAAACAACATACATAATGTCTGGTCTAGATGCAGTGAGATACATTAAAGAACCAATCATCAATCTCTATAATGTTTGGTCTACTGATTTTCCTTTCGGATCAGGCTCAATCTTGGTGTTCACATTAGTTGGAGTTCTAATGGACTGACAATCTTCCAGCTTATATTTCTTCAAGAGTTTGTCGACGAACTTCTCATGGTTGATAAAAATACCATCTACAGATTGCTTAACTTGTTGTCCAAGAAAGAAATTTATCTCTCCCTTAGAACTCATCTGAAATCGAGATTTCATGCTCTCTTCGAATTCATAGTTTTGGACTTGTAGAACCAAATATGATATCATCAACATACACTTGTACACATAAGAGATCATCAGCATCCTTCTTGATAAATAGAGTCGGATCGATTTTCCCTCGCATGTATCCATGATGGATTAAGTGCTGTGACAATGTCTCATACCAGATTCTAGGGGCTTGATGTAGTCCATATAAAGCTTTGCGCAACTTGTACACACGATGTGGATATGTAGCATCATCAAAACCTGTAGGTTGCTTCACGTACACATCATCGGTGATAGAACCATACAAAAATGCACCTTTTACGTCCATTTGATACACTTTAAATTTCATGAATGAGGCATAAGCGAGGAAGACATTAATAGATTCAAGTCTTGCAAGTGGAGCAAATACTTCATCATAATCAATACCTTCTTCTTGAGTGTATCCTTGTGCAACTAATCTTGCTTTATTTCGGATGACAATTCCTCGATCATCAGTTTTATTTTTGAATAACCATTTTGTGCCTATGGCGTTTTCTCCTTCAAGTAAATCCACCAGATTCCACACTTCTTGTTTGCGGAACTGTAATAATTCTTCTTGCATAGCCTCGATCCAACCATTGTCCTTTAACGCTTTGGAAACGTTTTTAGGAATAATTTGAGAAAGAAAGCAAGAGTATAAGCATATGTTTCCTTGTTCTGATTTACTTCTCACCGTTCTCTCACTCAAAGGACCAATAATCTGAGATGTTGGATGGTTCTTGTGAATACGAGATGTCGGAATCTCATCTCCTTAAACATGAACATCTAGATTGGATTGATTCAAGTTGGAAAGCTGATGCAATAGGCTTGAAGAATGTGGATTGAAATTGGGAACTTGAGTCGGTGAGTTGATAAAGTAATCGAGATTAACAGAATCAACTACATCACCAGAGATAGATGATGTTCCAGACTCAGGTTGTACAATTTTTGTACCATCATTAGGAATTGGTTATGACACAACTTGGTTTTCTGAAACAGAATGATCATTATCTTGATAAGACTGATCATCATTATTAGACTGAATAATAGAATCTCTAACAAAAGAAAAGAAGGGATAGTCTGAGCTTGAATCATCTGCATCGTCAGAATCTGAATTGTCACTGAATGAACCGAGATCTCCTTGAATTTTCTTTTCACCTATAGAATCAAGCAAGTTAGATTGATTAAACAAGTTGTAAATGAATCTAAATCAAATAACCATGCAGGACCATTTGACACTAATGGAAAAGAGTTTTCAAGAAATTTAACATTGAATGTTTCAACTATAACATTAGTCCTAGAGTTATAAACTCGATAGGCCTTTGAAACAGATGAATAGCCAATGAAAAATCCATCATCAGATTTTGATTCAAATTTTCCTAAATGATCACTTGAATTCAGAATCATAACCGGACAACCAAAAGATTTAAGAAAATCTATGTTTGGTTTCCTGCCAAACATTAACTCATATGGAGTTTTCAGTTTGTCTTTAACAATTAACGAAAGGTTCTGAACAAAACATGCAGTTGATATTGCTTCATCCTCGAATGTGATTGGAATTTTAGCATCGGCTAACATGGATCGTGCTGCTTCAATCAATGTTTGGTTCTTCCTTTCAGCAACTTTGTTTTGTTGAGGAGTTCTGGGAGTGCTGAACTGATGAGCTATTCCTTTCTCTGCACAAAACATGTCAAGAGTTAGATTTTTGAATTCCATCGCATTATCACTTCTAATTATTTTTACTTTTTGATCAAGTTGATTTTCTACTTTTATGATAAATTCTTTTATTAATTCAGCTGTTAAGATTTAGCATTTAGAAAGAAAACCCATGAAAATCTTGTATAGTCATCAATGATAACTAAACAGTAAGATTTTCTTCCAATACTCTTCACGTTGGTTGGTCCAAAAAGGTCCATATGCAACAACTGAAGGGGTTTGGAATTTGAGTTTATCAGCTTGGACTTATAAGACGCTCTGTGTTGTTTCCCCTTTAAACATGCTGAACATAAATCAGTTTTAGCAAACTTATTTGATGGAAGGCCAATAACATGATTTCCCGCTACAAGCTTGTTCATATTCTTGAAGTTGGAATGTCCGAGACGTCTATGCCAAAGCTGGCTTTCATCATTTGTTGCTTTAGCAAAGAGACAAGTTGTTTCTGTAGAAGAGTCCACTTGAAACATATCCAATTTGTATACGTCTCGGTCTCTGACAGCTTTAACAACCACACAATCCTTGCTTATCTAAAATACTGGCTTCAAGATATAACAGAAATAATCATCAAAAAGTACAGAGTAGGATTTATCACAAATTTGGGATACGCTTAACAAATTAAAGTTCAACTGTGAACAGAAGTTGACTTTATCAAAGCTTATAATCCTGTTGGATACTGTTCCTTCTCCGGTTATTTTTCCTTCTGCATCACCACCAAAGGTGACATGCATTCCATCTTTTAGTTTAAAATCTTGTAATAAGGCCTGATTGCCTGTCATATGCCGGATACACCCGCTATCCACATACCAAGTATTGATTGGTCTTCTCGGGCGTACCTACAAAACAAAACAATTTAAGGTGAATTATCTACCCAAGTCGAAATGATCTTGGGTTTTCCAAACTTGTCAACAATAGTAAATTATTTTAAGTGAAGTTTGTTGACATCAGGTTTATTCTTTATGAAGTTACCAATTCTGTTATTTGTAACAAAATTATGCTTGTTTGGAAAATTCATGCTTTTTGACTGACCATTGTTTGAAAATCTTTTATTTTCAAAACTTTTGTTGTTAATTCTCACTGACCTTGGAATGAAATTATCATTGAAGTATTGTTTAGGTCTCACTGAATTATTTCTTTTGAAAGAGTTCAAACCTAAGGAGGGTTGGTGTGTTAATCTTTGAAAATCAACATTTTGGTTTCTTTTATATTATGGATTAACATAACCTTTGCTTACTGTTGAGGTGGCAAATCCTCTCCTCTGTGAATTCTTTCTAAAGTAACAATCTTTAGTGTTGTGAGTTTGCTCATCACAGTAAGTACAGTATTTGTTAAAATAACACTCTGAAGTTGAGTGATTTCTCATATAGCAAATATGACAGTATTTGTTAAAAAAACACTCAGATGTTTTGTGATTATACATGTCACATATGTTACAATACCTCTGTGGAGTCTTGAATAATTGATTATTAACCTTTGACGTTGACGCAACATTAGAAACTTGGTTACTTTTAGGAGTCAAAGAGTTAATTTGTTGTTTTTGATTTGAAGAATTATGCTTTTGATTTAAACCACTTTTCTTTTGCACAATTTTTTTTTTTTTGAACATGAATTTCATTCTTGTTTTCCTTAGATACAAATCTTTTAGCTACAACAGAAGTCTTAGAATATGAACCCGTTTTCAGATCAGAGGTTGATTTGTTCTTAGGATTTTCTTTAATATCTTAAATGGAGTTCACATTCAACAAACCAGCAGATACAAATTTAATTGGCTTTAATTTTGTTGCTTGATTTGTTTCTTTAGTCTGATTTTCTAGAATTTTTATTTGTTCATTTTTAGCTTTATTTATCTTTCTTCTTCTTCTCTGGTTCCTTGATTTTGTAGATCCAGTTTTTGGTTTAGATTGAACATCCTCAGTTGAAGATTCTTTTTCACATTCTTTCTTTTTCTGGTATTTTTGCCATTTAATGAATTTTGGGTTATTTAGACCAAATGAATTCGAATCTTCTGATGTTTCTTCATCATTTTTGTTTTGAAAATCTGAGTTTTTGTTATTAGTTATAATATTCACTTCCTTCAAAACTGACTCTTTAGGAACAAAAACTTTCTATGTATTAGGCTTCGGTTCATAAGATTTTACTTTAACAGGATGACCATTTTTTATCTTTTTGTTATCTTTTGCTTCAAAAATTTCCACATTTGTTTTCTCTTCTTCAGCATCAGACATCTTCATCTTGTTTTGAAAAGCTTTTAATTTTGCCTTGTTTTCTGGTGAGTGATCACGAGTGATAAAATTTTCTGGTCAGGTATTTGTTATTGATTCTGGCATCGGTTCATGAGTGAAACCCAATCCTGCCTTTTGTTTATCTTTTCGTTCATTTACCAGCTTTTCCACAATGGTTTTAGAACTTTTAACTTTGGCGAGATCAACTTGAGTTGCTGCATGAGCTATCTTCTCCAGTTCAAGATTTTTTGTCATCTTTTCAAGTTGTTTTGATATAATTTCAAGTTCTCTTAGAGTTTTGTTCCAAGAATTTTGAAGAGAGATAATCTTTTCATCAGATACTTTATGATCATTTTTAAGTTTGGTATGCATTAGTTCTTCTTGCTTAAGTTTTTCACAAATCTTGTAAGAATAATTTCTGTAGTATTCTACATGCTCGAAGCAAGACTGTGTGCATAATTTTTCTCTGACTTCTGATGGAAATTCAGAATATTTAGGAGGAGACGTGTAGGAACCTCTGAGGTTATGAGGCTGATGCAACCAAAGGATACCAAAACAACCAAGTCTTCCAGCATGCACTAAGGAACAAAGAAGAACTAGCTTCGAAAGTTTTACACACTCAAGTAAAATGCTAAGTGTAAAATCTTTCGAAGCCAATGTTCAGAAGAAACTACTGAGAAAACTTTACACTAAGTGTCAAGTCTTCCGAAGCCAAAGACTCAACTCTTCCGAAGGTTAAAGATGAAGTCTTCCGAAGCTCTCAAGACAAAGTCTTCCGAAGCTGAATAAAGATAAGACTGATTACTTTAGAAGAAAGAGAAAAGACACTTTTTCTGCCAACTTTATCATAAAGCAACCTCCTGTCCACTGCATGCTCTGGTGGTTCACCAACTATCATAAGTTGGTGAAACCTCCATGCTTTATGATAAAGTAGATAAGGTCTTTGTCTACAAGTTTCTGTATTTGTTTCATGTTTGGCTTTTTGTAATAGGAAAGTCAGTGAGCTATGGCCTATGATAGTCACTAGTCAAAAGGCAATCTGCCTTTTGACTTTAGGCTGATCTTGTTGTCTAGATTAGTCACATCCAACTATCTTTTTGCATATTGATGGTTGTAGGTTTAGTATAAAGAGTCAAAGGTTCTTGTATTTGAAATATCAGTGCAAACACCTGTAATAGAACCTAAGAAGCAATATACTACTTCCTTGAAAATTATTTCTTGTGTTCTTGCTCTTACTTTACTTGTGTTGTGCATTGTATCATCTGTTTAAAGTTCTAAGTTCCCCATTTGAATTGTTAAGTGATCCTAAAGATCCTCCTAATGTGTTAACTAAGTGCAAAGTCCCTTTTTAACGGTCCTGCAAGACGTTTTAGAGTTAGAGCTTTCAAACCTTTGGTTGATCAGATTTTGCCATCAATGCAACTTCCTCTGAATCTTCCTTGGGATCAGACTTATCACTCCAGTCATAATCCTCTTCCTTGTTCTTAGATTTTCCATCATCTTTTGGATCATTAAATTCAGACCAATCTTCTTTTTGTATGTCTGCAACAAGAGATAAATTGGAGGTTAAATCAGCAGTAAATTGTTCAGCGTATGCACTCCAATCATAACCATCTTTAATAATAACAACAAGAGCTTTCTTGGGCTCCTCTGATGATTTAGATTCATCTTTTAGTTTTGGCATTAGTAGACTTTGATAAGGTTTCTGAAATGTCTTATATGAAGATTGCTGAAACCTTTGATTACTTGAGCTTGATGGGCCAATTCCTCCTTTATTCCTTGGAGCTTTGCACTCTCTAGAGAAGTGACCATAGCTGTTACAGTTGAAACACCTAGATTTGGACTTATCAAAACCAATAGACTTGTTTGCACTCGGGTTGTAGACTTGTTTGGACTTATCAGCATAAGGGAAACAGAACAAGCAATCATTATCCTTAAAGAGACTTACTGAATGGATCAATTGTTTAGAGAAGCAAATCCATTTGAGAACATCCATTATTCACCCATTCTCATACAACATTTTCAAACTCCTGAGACACAACCATCTCAATCAAGCATCATACCTGTGAACCCTTTAAATGAGAAACAAAAGGATTTAATCATACAGTTTGCACAATCATTAATGGTGCAAACTAAATCATCCAAAGATCAGGCATCATCCTCACAACCTCCTCTGAAAACCTATGAGAGAAAGAGAAAAAGACTTTACTTACCCTCTTTGAGATAAGGAAAATAAAAGGTTCCAGAGATTGATGAACCTGAATCACCACCTCTCAAGTTTCTCAAGGTAAAAGCTAAACCTATTGATGAAGATGAACCAAAAAAGAAAACATCTGAGGTTGCTGTTCTTGATGAATGTGAGATAGATCAAACAAAAGTCCACCAACAAGAACCCATTATCATTCTTAGTGATTCTAATGAAGAAGATGAAGAAGATGAAGAAAGGGATGATGATGTGGATATGCATAACATTTAGAATTTGTTGCCTAATGATCCTGAAACCCTTATGGGTATAGAACATGCAGCAAGAGGATCTCCTTATGACTCATTTATGCACCTTAACCTTTCAGAGGTTATAGACTTGCTCAAAGACATTCAAGAAGTCATGAAGAAGGAAAAAAAGCAAACATACAGAAGGTACAAGGAAATCAAATATCAACAAGAACTTCAAAAGAATTACCAAAGGATCCTCAGATAGAGAATATGTCCTACTCTCAGGTTAAAAGCTGGTTGAGTCACACAATGGTGCCATATAGGTCATATGCAGGCAGATCTTTATCTCAAATAAAAGAAATGGCTAGAGAGATCTACAAGAACATGCTTGCAAATGCATTAAAGCCATAAATCTTTAGACCTCATCCTGCTTCTTCTCTATCCACATATCATCAAGCTCCACCTGAGCTTCATCCAATACAATAACCAAGACAGTTCATGCCTCACAGGCTATGGTCTGAAGGAAATAAGGTTAGAGAGATTATTAATGAGAAAACAAATTTTGCCAAGATATATGACAAAATCACCCTCACAACCTCAGCTGATGAATGAAAGATAGTAGCTTGGAAATATGATGAGATATGGGATGCTATTCTGATTAAGAGAGTATCTGGCCTTGTCTAGTACTTATCATACATATCCCAACTAGGATCTTTGAGCTATGAAGATAGATTGGACCTGATGCAATTGAAAATGGTCAATCATACTAACAATCCTAGGGAAGTAGATTTCTATCATATTATGAGAGCATACATGAACAGACAGCATCATGAACTGAGGATAAATGCAGACAGAGAAGACAAACTTCATTTAGCAATGTTGAGGAGAGAACAACAATTGGCAAGCAAACAGAAGAAGCCTATTGAAGAAACATCATCTCATATTGATACAGAGATATTAAAGAGAGTTCGTTATCCAATGAGGCCATCTAATTTGAAGCTTATTATGAAGAAGATAGATGGTAATCAGTACAACCATCCTATCATAAGATGGTATTATGATGAGACTCATTTTGACTTTGTTCTTGAAAGAACGCTTGAAGGGAAGGAAGCTTCAGGTATCCAACTTTTTGATCCAGTAGAGATCAAGCTCCTTCATCCATCATATGTTTCATTTTTGATGAACAATACATTCCCTGCAATAGAGGATGTTCTATGCAAGGGAGATTGTTGTTACTTTATACATTTGCTAAGAATATTAGGCACTGTATATGTGAATGTTGCACTCAAACAGAGATTGGAAACCAATCAGCAACCTTTAACACACATTGAAGGTATAACAGGCTTGAGGATATAAGAAAAGAACAACCTTGAAGTTCTGAAGGGCAATCTTGTTGTAACCACATTGGTTAGAAACATTGATGTGCAAAGCTTAGACCAATCAACCCTAAAACAGATGGTTCAGCTTTCAATCCAAAGAAAATATAATGATCAGACTAGTGCAGTATAGTATTTTACAGAGCATATTGTTAATTGCAGAATTGATCTAAGGATTACACCACTATCTGATCAATTAAAGGATGCTGAAAAGGATCAGACCATTGAGAAAGATGTAGAAGAATCTTTGAAGGCTACTTCTAAAGTTCAAAAGAGTGTAGAAGAAGCTGGTCCTTCTCATTCCTAAAGGTTTCTAACAATCAAACAAACAAAACAAACAATCATGTACATCTAACTAAACATAACAATCATATTAAACACATCAGAACATAAATCATACATTGATATCTTGCATATAAACATACACAATAACAATCATGCAAGTAATACTTCATACAAGCAAACACATACAAATCAAAACATACATTACTATCTGATTACACATGTGTAATCAAAATAACATTTAAATAATCAATCATTCACGTATATCATAAATAATCATCAACCATATCAACAATCAAGCAAATAACAAGTTATTCAAGCAAACATACATAAATAAAACAAACAAAGCAATCTGATTACACATTTGTAATCAGTTAATCAAACAAACAAGTAACCATTCAATCATACATGAAATCAAGCAATCATTCATGTACCAAAGCAATCAAACATGTAATTAGAACAAACAGTCAATCATTTAATCATGCATAACATACAAACATGCAATCAAACATTATAAGTCAAACACACAATCATTACAATCATTCATATCAAACACAAACACACACATAGTTACTACCAAACAAAACATTAACAAGCAAACATTAAGAGATGGCAACATCATCCTTAGTGGAGTATTTTTGGACTCAACAAGTGTATTAAAAGGATAATGCTTGCCATAATCAAACATAATATGTTCTAACATTCAAACAATCTTTAAATAACACATTAGTATCATTAACAGTCTTAACAGACATTAATCTTTATTTAAATTTCCTTTTCAGGTTTGTAGATAAAAAGAAATTTTTGAAAGTGTCTGCAGTGGACGAAAAACTTTCCACAGCGGATGAACAAGAGTCTGCAGTGGATGAAGAAAAGCTTCTAAGTGTCCATAGTAGATGACCAAAGCATACATAGCAGATGCCTAGTTCACAGCTGATGAACTCTCCACAGTAGATGTTCATCCAGAATGGATGAACACTCCATAGCGAACAACTATCAAGTCAAGCATACATCAAGTGTTTTACAGTGGACAACATCCATGACACAGCGGACAACTTATTAAACATTCACAGCTGATGACTGATCATGCACAGTGGACAGTCATTCATCCACAATGGACAACTTGGACTTAGGATTTTTATGTGATTTTCATTTACATAAGGGTATTTTTGTAATTGTAGATAGCTATCTGTATAGGCTATAAATAGCATAAAACCATAATTCTTTGTAATCTTTTTTGAACAATTAATACAAACAAGCATTTTGATATTCTTCTGAGCATTCAATCACTAGCAATCACATAATCATACACACACAAGCACACACTAATATCATATCTTTAATCATGGGTTTTCGCACATTGATTATTGATTGTTTAATACAATATAACATTCTATTGTTATATTTGTTAAGAGATTTGAAAAGATCCTTAGGGGAATCCTTATGTTTATGTTCTTGTTCATAAGTTCATAATCAGCTTGTTTATTAGGATTTCATGAAGTTTTTGGAGTCAAAGAGGGTAGCATATCCTTTATCACAGATTTAGGATATGCTGAGAAGATTAAACTATAGGTTGGAACAGTAGTTGACATTTTCAAAGCTGATCAACCTATTTGATTATGTTCCTTCACCAGTTATCTTCCCATAGTCACCTCCAAATGCTACATTTCCTCCCTGTTTGCTTTTAAAATCCCGAAGGAGGGAACATTTGCCAATCATGTGTCGGGAGAATCTACTATCAACATACTAGATGTTATCAGGCCTTCTTTGATGTCCCTACACAAACAATGAAATCATTTAGAGGGTGCAACCCAAGCCAAGATGGTCTTGGGTTTTCCGTCTTTTCCCATTACGCAAATTTCCTATAGGGTAGCATTGTCTGGTGGCTTAGGAATTCTAGGTACACTAGATTTCCTTTGTATGTTTTCAACTCTGTCAGGAGAAGTGCTTTGAGCTCTCCTCCTTTGAGTGCTAATGTCTGACTGATGTCTGTTTTGAGACTTATGTCTCCTTTCTAGTTGTTTAAAGTTGTCATAAAAGGTTTTGTCTTTGTTTAAAACAACTTTTGTGTGAGGAGTTTGTCATGGTACTCCTCCCTTGTTCTTGTTAGCAACAACTTTCAGTTTCTCAGTTGATTTCTCAACTTGAGGTTGCTTGTTTTGCTTCTTGTTTTTCTTGTTGAAAAAATAGTTGGCAGTACTTTGATTTTTTCTTTAACAAATTGAACAATAGTTGTGAAAATGACATGATTCTATGCTATGATTGTTCATATCACAGTACTTGCAATACTTACCATATTTACATTTTTTTGTGGTGTGGGTGTATTGATCACACCACTCGCAATATGGTAAATTTGAAGTGTTTTGTTTGTTAATAAATTTTGATTTTAAATTTTACTTTAATGGTATGTCAAAAGTTATTGTTGTTTGTTTTGGATGAATAGGGGCTTTTCCTTTCCCTTTGTTTATTCTTTTAGGAGAGGCAGTGGAAGATTTAGCCTTTCTTCCACTTGAGCAGATATCAAAAACTTGTGTCTGCTATGTTTGTTTTGTAGTTGTATCAACCACACTGGAAACCTTTTTAGGTTCAGTAATTCGTTGATCTAACTTATCATATAGTAGATCTTCATCATCTTCATCTGTTGTTTGTTCATCAAACTCATTGTTTTCTCCTTGATAAAAATCTATTGATTTTATTTGTGGCTATGCTTGGCTCTAAAAAAATTTTATCAGAGGTGTTTTTGATATTAATGATGAATTTGATGATGATAATGATGGTTTTGAGTCACCAATCCTATCATGGGGATCATGTGATTCCCCTTGTTTGTTTGTCATTGAGTCAGGAAGTAGGGTATTGTTGTCATTATAAGGTGGGTTGACCTTATTGTATCCCAATACTAAAGGTTCTTTGAATGCCCTTTGTTGAGCAAGAAGTTCGAATCTTATTGCTCACCTAAAATTTCTAAAGTTTCACTTTAGTTTCAGCTTGTAATGTTTTTGACTGAGTCAATGATTAAGAGAATTGCTCCACTTGAGCAGCTAGTGTTAATTTTTCAGTTACATTTTGCCCAAATCATTTTGTAGTGATAGAATGTAAGGCCCCATTCCCGGGAAACCCCACATCTGGTCATGCATAGCACTTTACACATTAAAATACATTGAAGAAAGAAATCATCACAGCAGAATAGTTAAACAAAAACGATTTCATACTTTATAATAACTTTTGTTAAGTAATACATCGTTGTTACAAATTTCAAAAGAACATTTAGTTGTATTACAAGACAAAAATATCATTTCTGCATAACATGGATGCCAGTCTTTATTTGCCAAGTAGCTTCAATCTCGTGCAATCCCCAGCAACATCATTACCTGCCAACTGATATGAATATAAAAAGTCAGCGTTGCTAAGTGAGTTCTAGTTTTGATAATATAGAAAATATACATTTTGTAAGCTTCACTTGGTGTTCATCCATCATTGTACATAATCCTTCATAAAGAAATTCATTATCTTTCTTTCTTTCACTATCTTTCTCTTTCATTAACTAGGATTTCACAAAGCAAGAGTCTACATTGTTGGTTGGCAACAAATGCCAAACCCCTGTCAGTACGCATTTATAAGTGGTAGCTAACCCCTGACAGTTGACCCACACTGCTAGGCATGAAGCCTGCTCATGAATACAGGTCCTATTTATTCATTAGTCAATCACAAGGATTAGACCCCAGATGTGCATCCTTTGGGCTGAAACAACCATACATCAGTTGAGCAAACGACACCTAGGGTCGTGAACCTCCATTCATTTTGCTTGCAAGGCTTTTCATTCATCATAAGGGCCTAGGGGTAACATTCATTAAGTTCCACTGTCTCTCTTTTATTCCTTTGTGACCAATTATTTATGAATAATACTTTTAAGATATTCGGTCACTAAAATCACATAACATGAAATATTCATAATCATAATAGTAGCCCATAATCAAATAAAGCATTAGAAACATTAAACAAACATAATCTCCCATTAAAACATAGGCACCAGTCACTTAATTTCTGTTGGACTATTTGAAGATGATACTTACCAAAACCTAAGTGCCGAATCTCATGATGATTACCAAAACCGACATGATGAAGCTATGGTGAAAATATGATCAAAACAAAGAAAATTGACCAAAGTCAAACTTGGTCAACCGTGGTCAAAATCAACAGTCAACATTAATTTTCGTCCCGAATGACGTCAGCACCCGACAGTCACATATCAGCAACAGAGAATTTATCAGACTTAGAACAATATTTGTGTAATCAATAGGGCATAAATGTAATTTCGTTCATTTATGTAAAGAGTATAAATAGACTAAGTGTAGTCATTTTATACTCTAACCATTGCTAAGCATTGCTAAGACTAGTTAGAGAAACAATTAGGTTGAGTGTGTGTGAGAGAGAATTTTCTTACAAACTCCTTCTGTAATATCCTAACATCACCATCCATCTGAATGAATGAAATATTTATGAATATGTGTTCTTGAATTGTTCATCATTCATTCATCATCATACATTAAATCTTGCAACAGATCATCACTTGAAAACATCAACAGGTATATGAGATTCCGCATCACAGATCTGATAAACAGCAACAATACGATTGCAATATTCGATCCATCAGTATCAATTTTCCACAATTTCTATTCCTAGAATTTTAGAATAAACCTAAGTGTTCACAGCGCATGAAATAGGTATACAGCGGATGACTTAAATGTTAAGTGTCCACAACGGACAGCCAAAGTCCATAGCAGACAACCAAAGTCCACAGCGGATGAATTAAACGCTTAAGTGTCCACAGCGGACAGACAATGCCCATAGCGGATGAATTAAACATTATGTGTCCATAACAGACAACCATAATCCTCAGCGGATAGTCTAAATGCTTAAAGTGTCCACAGCGGACATTCTAACAATGTTCAAGTGTCCACAGTGGATAGTATGTTCACCACTTACGATCCAACTTATGTAGTTTCTAGTCCCATACATCATCTTAAGCGTATTCTTAACATAGATCTACCAGATTCACACTTAGTACACTCATTTATCATCACAGAATCATGTGAACACATGCAATATTCATATAAAGTTATCATTTTCATGAATAACATAATTTTTGTTTAAGAAACATCCTTGTAATACACATATCAGCCCCAAACAAGTAGAAAACATGTAAAAGACGGGATCTAGAACTCACCTTAAATAACCTTCAAGCAAAACACCACAAGCCATAGAGTAAACCTGGAGTTCTAACACCTAAACACACAAAAACAAGAAACTAAACACATAGAAAACATGGAAATTATTCTAGAAGCTTGAACCCGACTGAAATCGAGAAGAACACCATAAAATATTACCTTTTTGAAGATTTCTTCTACTTTCTCAGTCTAGAACCGGTGGAAGCCTTTTTCTCTCTCACTAGCTGAAGTTTGAGTGCATGGGAGAGAGGGTATGGGCCGCCTTACTTTCTTTTTAAACCCATTATGGGCCGATTTGGCCCTTGCAGACTTTTAACCCTTGCATTTTGAATTAAAATCCTATTCGCTCCCTTACTTTTATTTTCTTTTCTTTTTCTGAAATTTTCGAGTGTTACGTGTTCACCCCCCTTATATAGGTTACATCCCCGAAACCTATCACTCCTTAAAGAGATCTGGGTAGTGCCGTCTCATTTCTTCCTCTGACTCCCAAGTGGCTTCCGATCCCTTGCGATGCTTCCATTGCACTTTTACTTGGCTAATCACTTTATTCCTTAACCGTTTCTTCTTCCGGTCCAAAATAGCCTCTGGTTGTTCCACGTAATTCAACCTTTCATCAACCTCAATGTCCGTGAGAGTGATAACAATAACACCTTCCTCCAAGTACTTCCGTAAGTGAGATGCATGGAATGTAGGATGAATCCCATGCAACTCATCAGGAAGTGCCAGCCTATATGCCACCTCACCAACTCTAGCAACGATCTTGAATGGCCCGATGCACCTTGGGCTCAACTTCCCTCGTTTTCGAAACCTGATAATCCCTTTCCAAGGAGATACTTTCAACGTCACATTATCTCCCAGTTGGAACTCAATTGGCCTCCTTTTCTTATCAGCGTAGAACTTCTGCCGGTCCTTTGTTGCTTTCATAAAGGCCTTGATCTTTTCCAACTTTTCCAACGTGGCCTCGATGATCTCTATACTTCCCAACTCCTTCTACCCGATATCACCCCAACACATCGGGGTTCTGCATCGTCTCCCATACAACATTTTGAATGGTGGCATGCGTATACTGGCATGATAACTATTATTGTAGGAGAACTCTGCCAATGGTAGGTGTTCATCCCAACTTCCACCAAAATCAATAATGCAAGCCCGGAGCATGTCTTCCAAGGTCTGGATGGTCTGTTATGATTGACCGTGTGTCTGAGGGTGGTAAGTTGTGCTAATGTGTTACCTCGTACCCATCGCATCATGAAATTTCTTCCAGAACTTGGACGTGGACCGAGTTTCCCAATCAGAAACAATAGACATCGGCACGCCATGACTAGTTACAATCTCCTTGATGAACAACTATGCGAACCTTTCTGATGAGTAAGTCTCTTGGATTGGCCAGAAGTGAGCACTCTTCGTCAAGCAGTCTACAACCACCCAAATGGTATCATATCCTCTCGCCGTTCGAGGCAATTTTGTGTTGAAATCCATGGTGATGTGTTCCCACTTCCATTCGGGTATATCCAAGGGTTGGATCTTCCTGTATGGTTTTTGATGCTCTATCTTCACTTGCAAGCAAGTTAGGCACTTATTCAAGTACTCCACTATGTCACACTTCATCCCTAGCCACAAATAATCCTTCTTCAGGTCCTGATACATCTTTGTACCACCAGGATAGATGGAGTATTGAGTTTTGTGAGCTTCATCCATAATCCTTCTCCTCAGGTCCCCTTAACGAGGAATCCACATCCATCCAGATCGAGTTTTAACACCAACGGTGATCTCCCCTAAATCCGTTATCCGTGCCTTCATCCACAAAGAGTTGATCCTGTCATCTTTCAGTGCCTCATCTTGGAACTTTCTAATCTGACCCATGACATCGAGCATCATAACCAGCTGACAAGCCTTCACCCGAATCGGTTCAGGTCATTCTTTTCGACTAAGGGCATCAGCAACCACATTCTCCTTACCCGGATGATAGTGGATTACACAATTGTAATCCTTGATAAACTCTAACCACCTCCTTTGCCTCATGTTAAGTTCCTTTTGCTCGAAGAAATACTTTTGGGTATTGTGATATGTGAAGATGGTACACTCACCCCATACAAGTAGTGCCTTCAAATTTTCAATGCAAAGACCACAGCCGCCAACTCTAAATCATGAGTAGGGTAGTTAACCTCATGGATCGTTAATTACCGAGACGCATAGGCTATAACCTTTCCTCATTGCATCAACACGCAACCTAAACCCAAATACGAAGCATCTGACTACACTACCAAGTCGTCATTCCCTTCAGGCAATGTCAAGATTGGGGCTTTGGTTAACCTCATCTTTAACTCTAAATTCGCTCGTGTGACTCTTCCCACACTTCTTACACCCCCTTTGGTCATTCCCCTTACTCTGTTCTGGACGACGGTCGTCAACCCTCATCTTCTTCTCCCCAATTCCATAGTTGTCATTCCTGAACCTCTTCCCATTACCATACTTATTCCAACTTCTCTCGACCTTCCTCTGAACTGGCACTGGGTCCCTCTCATCATACAATCTCCCCGCCAAATCTACCACTGACCTAAACGTTCTCGGTCTAGCGGCTATCATGTTTCTCCTAATGTCCACTAGCAAAACTTGCATGTATCTCTTAATCTTCTTGGACACCCGAGTTACCAGATCTGGCACATGTCTTGCAAGTCCATTGAACTTGGAGGTGTACTCTTGATGAGTCATGTTCCCAGCCTCCAAATGCAAGAACTCCTTCTAAATTTTGTCCAACTCTCGATGTGAAAAATAGTCCTCCAGCACCAGCTCCTTCAAATCTGACCACCTCATCTTTGCTATAGATCATTTTCCCTCGCCTTGGACAAAGTTGTCCCACCAGTATAGTGTCGAGTCAACGAAAGAATGGGAGGCAAACTTCACCTTTTGATCCTCCTGACATTCACTGATGTCTAGGACTGCTTCCATCTCTCAACCCAACGGTGAGTAGTAGTAGCATTGCCATTACCATCGAAGGTCGGGGGTTTGCATCTCTGAAATGCCCCATAGCTGCACCCCTTAGCAGTCTCCTTCTCATCCTTGCTATCATCATCATGAATCACCACCTTTGGGCTAGATGGCTCTTCTTTAGCTTCCTCAGTCCTTTCTATGGACTTCCTTGACTTCCTCTCCTCCTTCTTCGTATCCTCAGCTCTTTCCCCATCCTTTACAGCCCTCAACACTTCAGTCACCACCAAAGGCAGCACATTTTGCATGACGTTGTAGACCTCATCAGCAATAGCTTCCTTCACCGTAGATTTTAGGGTAGCTGATCTTTCACCCTCTTGGTGGCTATGGAGATCTGTGTCCTCATCAACCGTCTTGGGAGCCTTAGCTTTGCTCCTGGTGACATGTGGCCCAGTAGTACGCCCGCCACGAGCACCATCTCGGGTTGCTTTCCTAGATTTTCTACCCTCCATAAAATCTACTTCCTATAAGATTCAAACACCAACAAGGTCATTCAAGGTAATAGCTCAGATTATGTCAAGTATAGTAAGTCCCTAATCATAGTGGCCAGTTGTGATTAGCCAATTACTTTACTCTTCATTCCCCAAGCATTTCCTAGACTTCATCAACATCCAAATCTACTAAGCACGTAAATCAAATAGCACACACACATAACACCGGTTAACTTTAAAAAATTACCTGATTGCACGTAGCTACTTGGGCTAGCATCCCTCCATTTGGTCCCATTTTCAGTTTAAGTTTAGGTTTTGAAAATAATTTACCCAATTCTCTTAAACTTGGCTCTGATACTAACTTATAAGGCCCCGTTCCCGGGGAACCCCACTACTGGTCATGCATAGCACTTTACACATTAAAATACATTGAAGTAAGAAATCATTGTAGCAGAATAGTTAAACAAAAACCATTTCATGTGTTAATAATAACTTTTTGAAGAAATACATCGTTGTTACAAATTTCAAAAGAACATTTAGTTGTATTACAAGACAAAAATATCATTTCTGCATAACATAGATGCCAGTCTTTATTTGCCAAGTAGCTTTAACCTCATGCCATCCCCAGCAAAATCATTACCTTCCAATTGATATGCATATAAAAAGTCAGCATTGCTGAGTGAGTTCTAGTTTTAATAATATAGAAAATATACATTTGTAAGCTTCAGTTGGTGTTCATCCATCATTGTACATAATCATTCATTAAGAAATTCATTATCTTTCTTTCTTTCATTTTCTTTCTCTTTCATTAACTAGGATTGCACAAAGCAAGACCCTACATTGTTGGTTGGCAACAAATATCGAACCCTATCAGTACACATTTATAAGTGGTAGCTAACCCTTGACAGTTGACCCATATTGCTAGGCATGAAGCCTGCTCATGAATACAGTTCCCATTCATTCATTGGTCAATCACAAGGATTAGACCCCAGATGTGCATCCTTTGGGCTGAAATAACTGCACATCAGTTGAGAAAATGACTCCCAGGGTCGTGAACCTCCATTCATTTTGCTTGCAAGGCTTTTCATTCATCATAAGGGCTCGGGGGTAACATTCATTAAGTTCAACTATCTTTCTTTTATTCCTTTGTGACCACTTATTTATGAATATTACTTTTAAGATATCCAGTTATTAAAATCACATAACATGAAATATTCAAAATCATAACAGTAGCCCATAAGCAAATAAAGCATTAGAAACATTAAACAAACATAATCTCCCATTAAAACATAAGTACCAGTCATTTAATTTCCATTCCTAAAATTTCAGAATAAACCTAAGTGTTCATAGCGCTTGAAATAGGTGTACAGCGGATGACTTAAATGTTAAGTGTCCACAGCGGACAGCCAAAGTCCACAGCGGATGACCAAAGTCCACAACAGATGAATTAAACACTTAAGTGTCCACAGTGGAGAGTCAATGTCCATAGAGGATGAATTAAACATTAGGTGTCCACAGCGGACAACCATAATCCTCAGCGAATAGTCAAAATGCTTAAAGTGTCCACAGCGAACATTCTAACTATGTTCAAGTGTCTACATCGGACAGTATGTTCACCATTTACGATCCAACTTGTGCAGTTTCTAGTCCCATACATCACCTTAAGCGTATTCTTAAGATAGATCTACCAGATTCACACTTAGTACACTCATTTATCATCACAGAATCATGTGAACACATGCAATATTCGTATAAAGTTATCATTTTCATGAAAAACATAATTTTTGTTTAAAAACATCTTTGTAATACACATATCAGCCCCAAACAAGTAGAAAACATGTAAAAAAAGGGGATCTAGAACTTACCTTAAACAGCCTTTGAGAAAAACACCATAAACCCGAAAGCGAACCTGGAGTTCTAACACCTAAGCATATGAAAACAAGCAACTAAACACATAGAAACACATAGAAATCGGTCCAGAAGCTTAAACCCAACTAAAATCTAGAAGAACACCATAAAATCTTACCTTTTGAAGATTTCTTCTACTTTCTCAATCTAGAACCAGTGGAAGCCTTTTTCTCTCTCTGTGGCCGAAGTTGAGTGCATGGGAGAGAGAGTATGGGCGACCTTGTTTTCTTTTTAAACCCCATTATGGGCTGGTTTGGCCCTTGCATACTTTTAACCCTTGCTTTTTAAAATAAAATCCTATTTGCTCCCTTACTTTTCTTTTCTTTTCTTTTTTTGAAATTTTTTGGTGTTACATAGAATTTTAATCTCATATTGTTTTTGTTCTAATTTTAAGCTATCATTTAAAATGTTTTTTCGGTCATTTTCTTAGAAAGTTTGTTAGCGTGCTCTCTGTATCTAGTGACTTCGTCAATGCATGCTTGAGAACAGAGATTCTCCCTTACCTCTTTCGAGATTTTTGAAATTTTATCCTCTATGTTTGCTGAATGATCTGTGATGGTGTGAGGTTAGCCCCTAAGTAGGCTTCAAAGCTTATGGAGAAGGCTGCAAAAGTTGTCTTCTATTACTCACTTTGTAGGATGATTGTTAGTGCATCCATAGGTTTCTCAAATTTGTGAATGTTTTTGAGTCTTTACTGGGTGCTATTTGCTTGAGCTGGAAGCATGTCGATGTTGTTTGCTTTGAGGTGTTGCTTCATGAGAAGCATGAAAACCAGTCTTTTTGGACTTTTGTTTGTTTTGTGATAATTTAGGAGCATAAAAGCATGAAGTTTCACTTGAACCAAGAAACACCTCGTCTTTTTCTTCACCGATGCAAGTTAAGCATGCATTGTCTATTTGTTGAATCTCCTTGAACTTGTATGATTCCACATGGCTGACTGTGTTGTTGCTTCTAGATCTCTCATCTAGTTCTAGTGCCTCTACTTTGGCCACTAGTGCACCCAATGATAATGCTTCTAGATCCAATGTTGCTTTCATCAAAGAGACAGATTGAGTCTAGCTCACTGGAAGAGTATGCAACATTTTCTTGTTGATCTCCACATATTCGTATTTGAGACCATAAATAATCATCTCATTACCAGCTGAACAAATCTGTGAAGCTATTGTAGTATTGACTCTCCTTGAACATGATGAAAGGTTTCATACCAGTTCAAATGTTATTTTGAAGTTTTCCACTCTTGTTAGCATCTCAAATGGCAGAGTCATTGCCAGAATGCTGTAAGCCTTCATGCCTGTTTTGACCCTTTTAAGGTCATCACCAGCTACACTTTTCAACCTCACTGGTTTATGAATGTTTTGATCTATACCAAGAGTCACTTGTATGTATGGTCCCTCGGTTATGGATGTCTATAGGTTCGGGTCTTGAAAAATAATCCAGTTTCGGAACATTATTTCCCATTGTTTGAAGTCTGCTTTGTTCTTCAGTCTGGGTGGTTTGAGACCACTGTTTGAACCTGAAATTTCATCTAACATGATTGTAAACTTTTAGAACTTAATGGTTTAAGTCAAATTTGTTTGATTATTTAGCTCGGTGCTAAATTTGTTTTATCCTAAGGGCACTAGGATTTGTTTGTAATGATTTTGTCACTTTTAAACTTTATCGAATAAAGGAACTAATTAATTCAATTTTAAATTTAATTAATGTCCTATGAAATGTCACAGTCAATCCTCAATGAAATAAAGAATATTCCCTTCAAGGAATGTTGATCTATCGATGATATCAGTCAAGAAAAGTCAAAACCCTAAAAACAAATAACATATTTTTTTAAAAGTTAACTTTTTGGATCAAAAATTGACTTTTTTGAAAATTCAAAAGAAGAATATATTTCTTCTTTGTTTTGATGCTGAAACCAAGACAATCACTATAGATTATGAAGGTTGTGTATGAATTGTAACACCCTGAAATTTATAAAAAGGGGAAAGATAGCATTTTTCAAAAGTAAAGGGGTTAAAGTGTGTAAATGGCAAACTTGACACTAGTGGGCTCAAAAAGTAGGGGATGGCTGCCCACACCCCCATTTCCACACATCTGATTTTGGGTGCAAGAAGAGAGAGAAGCTCTCAACCGGTTTTAGTGAGAGAAAGTGGAAGAAAATCTTTAAAAGGTAAGATTTCAAGGTATTCTTCTTGGTTTATGCTGGGTTCGAGTTTCTGGATGGAGATTTTGGTCTTTAGTGCTCATTTTCATGGGTTTTTTTGTGCTGGAACTTCAAGTGGGCTCTCGGGTTTGAAGTGTTCTACTCAAAAGCTATTGAGGTGAGTTCTAGATCCCCTCTTTTACTGACTTTCTAAGTGTTTGGGGCTGTTATGCATACTGGACAGAAGATTTTCTAAACCAAACTATGATCTTTTATGAAATGTACGACTGCTACGAGGATGTATGTTTTTAACTGATTTCTATGTTGTTGTATGATTGTTAGTGAGGTTTAAGGGTGTTAACTGGTAGATCTATGCTAAGGGTACGTTTAGAAGTGATGTATGGGGCTAGAATTGCATGATTTGCATTGTAGGAGCTGAACTTGTTGTCCGCTATGGACATTAGAGTGTCCACTATTGACACTTGGCCATTTTATCTGTCCACTGTGGATCTCATATATTCGCTGTGGACACTTGGGAAGGTTGTCCAGGTCGTCCGCTGTGGACACCCACTGTCCGCTATGGACACGGACATTATTAATGTGTCCGCTGTGGACACTTTGGCATTTGGGCTGTCCACTATGGACCTTGCATGTCCGCTGTGGACACTTGGAAAATTTTATGACTGTCCGCTGTGAACTTGTTCATCCGGTGTGGACTTTGGCTATCCGCTGTGGACTTTGGCTGTCCACTGCGGATACTTGGAATATTTTAAGTTGTCCGCTGTATGCCTTGTCATGCGCTGTGAAGACTTAGGATTTTCTGAATTTTGAGTTGTAGAGCTTAAGTGTTAAGGAATGATGTTTTATGGTGGCTTATGCTAGTTTGTGATGTGTATGCTTTGTGTGCTGTTATGATGATGATGTTGTTCAATGTTATGTATATGATGTGGCTTTACATGGTATGTTATACCTATGTATGTAAGTAAAGTATTACATAATAAAAGTGAAAGATAACGAATAACGAGAATGGAAGAAATGAATGATGGGGTCCATGTTGCTTACCCCAGTACTGTATCGGCTTATGCTTGAAACGGAGGTTTACTTATAAACCCCGGTACAGTATCAGCTTTTGCTTGACGTGGGGGTATAACATACAAGTTGTATGAAGATCCTTGTCTCGTACCCCGGTACTGTGTCGTCTTATGCTTGACGCGGGGGTTTACTTATAAACCCCGGCATAGTATCGGGTTTTGCTTGGCTTGGGGGTATAGCATATGACAGGATCTAGATAAAGGTGGAAGATATTAATAAAAGAAAGTGTGAATGATGAACGATGATGAAAGATAATAATTATTACCATGATGTATGTATAATGTGTGATCACGTACGAAGGTAAATGAAATGTTTTAAATGGAAGTAAAGTATTTTGATATAAAACTAGAACTCACTCAGCATCGCTGACTTTTTGTATGCATAATAGTTGGCAGGTATTTTGTTGATGCTGAGGAGTTGCAGGCATGGATGCATAAGCTACCGGGGACGTTTTGAGGCTGGCATCCGCATTTTGATATGATGTTATATTTATAAATTAATATGAATGATGTAATGTAATGATATGTTTTAAATTATAAATGAAAAAGTTTTAAATTCCGCTACAAAAGTAATGTATGCTTTTAAATATTTTATGCGATGACGGTCCAGCTGTAAGCGTCCCAGGAATGAGGCCTTACAAGTTGGTATCAGAGCCAAAGATTAAGAGAATTGGGTAAATATTTTCAAAGAACCTAAACTTAAACTAAGAATGGGACGAAAATGAAAGGGATGCCAGTCCTAGTAGCTACATGCCTGCAGGTAAAGGTTTTAAGTAAACATTTTATGAAGGATAATAAAAAGGGAATTATGTGCGCGTGTTATGTTGTTTATGTGCTTTTGTGTAGATTTAGATACTGATGTAGTCAGGATAGGCAATGCTTGGGGGATGAAGAGTAAAGTAAGTGGCTAATCACAACTAGCCACTGTAATTAGGGACTTACTATACTTGACATTAACTGAGCTATTACCTTGAATGACCGTGTTGGTGTTTGAATCTTGTAGTGTATAGATGGTTGGCGTTAGATCTTCGGAGGCTTCTCGAGGTGGAGGTCATGGTGGACGTGGTGTTGGACCGCGTGTCACAAGGAACAGGGCTAAGACTGCCGAAATGGCTCCTGAAGTGCCCGAGCCTCATCACCTTGAAGGTGATGATGAGAGTGATAATTTGAGGGCCTCAAGGAAGGAGGCAATAGCGGAGGAAGTTCATCAGGTCATGCAGATGATTTTGTCGTCGGTGGTGACCGAGGTTATTAAAGTTATGAGGGGAAATGAGGAGAAGGAGAAACAGGAGAAGGAGAATGCCAATAGGCAGGAGGACGGAGAAGGAGGTTCAAGAGAAAGGGAGCAACAAGAGACTGAGATGGTTGTTTCTAGTGACGATGAGGAGGAGGATGCAGTGCAGGAAACTGCAAAGGGGTGCAACTATGGGCATTCAAGAGGTGCAAGCCCCTGACATTTGATGGGAATAGGAGTGCTGCTGCTGCTTACCGATGGGTGAGAGAGATGGAGACTCTGTTAAATATCAGCGAGTGTAGGGAGGATCAGAAGGTGAAGTTTGCTACCCACTCATTTGTGGATTCGGCCTTGTGCTGGTAGGACAACATTGTCCAGTTCGAGGGTAGCAGGGCGATCAGGAAGATGAGATGGGGTAAACTAAAGAAGATGGTGATTGAGGAGTTTTGTCCTCATAGGGAACTCGACAAGATCAAGAGAGAGTTCCTACAGTTGGAGGCAGGAACTATTATGACAAGATCGAGGAGCTAAAGAAATGAATGATGGGGTCCTTGTTGCTTACCCCGGTACTTTATAGGCTTATGCTTAATGCGGGGGTTTACTTATAAACCCGGTACGGTATCGGCTTTTGCTTGACGTGGGGGTATAGCATACAAGTTGTGTGAAGATCCTTGTCGCGTACCCCAGTACTATGTCGGCTTATGCTTGACGCAGGGGTTTACTTATAAACCCTGGCATAGTATCGGCTTTTGCTTGGCATGGGGGTTTAGCATATGATAGGATCTAGATAAAGGTGGAAGATATTAATAAAAGAAAGTGTGAATGATGAACGATGATGAAATATAATAATTATTACCAAGATGTATGTATAATGTGTGATCACGTACGAAGGTAAATGAAATGTTTTAAATGGAAGTAAAGTATTTTGATATAAAACTAGAACTCACTCAGCGTCACTGACTTTTTGTATACATAATAGTTGGCAGGTATTTTGTTGATGCTGAGGAGTTGCAGGCATGGATGCATAAGCTACCGGGGACGTTTTGAGGCTGGCATCCGCATTTTGATATGATGTTGTATTTATAAATTAATATGAATGATGTAATGTAATGACATGTTTTCAAATTACAAATGAAAAAGTTTTAAATTCCACTGCAAAAGTAATGTATGCTTTTAAATATTTTATGCGATGACGGTCCAGCTGTAAGCGTCCCGGGAACGGGGCCTTACATGAATGAACACTAGGGTTTATCCTAGGGTTTGTTTGCGGTTGAAATGTTCTTCACAGAAATCAAGAATCGGTTTGTTGATTGAAGAACACAAACCTGATTCAAGTATGAAAATAATTGAATATGATAATTTTAAACACTTAAAACTATTCAAACGTTTAAAAACAATGTATATTTGCAGAACACTTGATAAAACAATAATTGGTTATTGTTCTATCAAAAACCCTTGAACCGAATAGGTTTTTGAGGTTTTGAGATGATTGTATTTAAGCATTTATTGAATATTTGGAATAGAAGATGGTTTTTGTGATGATTTTCAGCTTGAAAATGGGTGATATGAAGCTAATGAACAATAGATGTCATTGTATTGATTGAGAGGATCAAAAGTCAGTGATTGATTTGAGCCAAGGCTCTGATTCCACCTGATGGAATTCAAATTCACGGGTTTTGGACCTTAGAACACCAAGAACAAAACAATGAATACCCCCAAGGTTCGATTTCAATCTCTCAAATATAATAACAAGTTGTTATAGAATCGATACTCATTAATCATAGTGCAGAAACCCATGATTAATGATATGATATCTATGTGTGTATGTATGATTGTGTGTTTGCTAGTGATTGAATACTTGAATGATAATAAACTGCTTGTTTGATTGATTATTCAAAAGCTTACAAAGGATTAGGGTATACTTCTATTTACAGCCTATACAAAGAGCTATGTACATTTATAAAAATACCCTTATGTAAAAACTTATTACATATAATCCTATGTCTAAGTGTTGTCCAATGTGGATGATAACATGTCCGCTATGGATGTGTAAACGTCCACTGTGGATGATGAATAAGTTGTCCTCTGTGTATGATAGTCATTCGCTATGAACACTTGATGAATGTTTGTCTGGTTATTGTCCGCTGTGGATGTGCATCCGCTGTGGACTTGTTCATCAGTTATGGTAACTTGTTCATCCATTTTGAGTACTTGATGATCAGTTATGATAACTTGTTCATCTACTGTGAGTACTTGATCATCAGCTGTGAAGTTCTTCATCCTCTGTAAGCACTTGGACTTCTTCATACTTCATCCGCTACTGACAGTTATTCATCCGTTGTGGGCATATCTTTATCCGCTGCCTACAATTGCAAAATTTCTTTTGTCTACAAACTTGAAAAATAAATTTAAACAACAATTTATGAATGTTAATGATGCTATCGTGTTAGTTAATGATTGTTTGAATGTTAGAACACATTATGTTTGATTATGGCAAGCATTATCCTTTTTATACACTTGTTGAGTCCAACATTTATCCAAGAGAGACACTAGATAGAATGACATCCTCACCACCACATCTTCAACTATATATGCCTTATGCACTAACAGACCTTTCAACATGTCTTCTTATGTTTTTGCACTAACAGACCTTTCAACATGTCTTCTTATGTTTTTAGTGTCCTATTATCAAATGTAGGTAAAAGGAGGAGGCAAATGTTTCTAATGTATCCAAGAGTTCTTCAGTTCCTGATTAGCCAAACTTTCCTTGATATTTTTGGCATTGAATTTGAGATGAATCTATCTCATTACAAGGCAAAATCATACAATTATATCAGGAAGAGGGATCCAAGGAGCTACTATAGTGGAACCTACTTTCTTTTGTTGCCATGGATGATGGAGAAACTTGTACAAGGTTGTGTCTAGGGAGAAAGAGTACAAGCTTATGTGATTGAGGAACAGGCTAAACAAATTGTTTGAAGAAGTTGTACATGATGAAGCTATACATGAATCAGTTAAGATTCAACAAAATGTTGATCTTAATGTACCATTAGAAGAAGAAGCTGGAGCAAAAGGTCAAGAAGTAATGTCATGATAGGCTGATGTTGGTGATGATTCTCATATTGCTTCTCCTGATCAAGTGCCATCACCCATTCCATCACTATTTCATGCATCTTCTGGTCATATCTCACCTCTTCATATGGCACCTAATGTTTCTACTACATTAATTAGCATTAGTGAATCTACTAGTACTTCTAATAATTCCAAATCATCTCCGAATGAGGAGGAAACACCTATTCAGCAAGAGTTACCAGCCATGCAACAGACTTCAGAATACATCCCATTTGAAGGATCGCTAGAATCTGTGGCACAAGTTCAAACTAAACCTACTAGTGAGTCCAACATAGATGAGATCATTTTTTAGCTTCAACTAAAGATAATAAGGATGGAGAAGATCATGGATAGGAAGGATAAGATGATTGCTAATCAAACTAATGAACTAATCTTGAAAGATAAACACTCAAGGAGTTAGAGTCTATAGTTGAAAAGGTGAGAGATGACATAACTGAACATGTTGAGAATGCTACGATTCAGACCATTGTTATGGAAGGTCAAGATAGATCTATCAGTGCCTAGAATGATAAGATTGATGTTATAGAGAAGAAAGTATTTGTGCTAACTCAGAGTATCATTTTACTTGAAAATGCATTATTAAGAAAGAAGATGAAAACAAAGATGATGATGATGAGGGTGAAAAGGAGAAAAAGACTAACAAAGATGAATTTGATAATATCTTTGATTCAGATAGTGATAGTGATGATGAAGGAGGTAATGAAAGATCTCCCAAAAGGCAAAAGCAATTTGAGTCTAATGATGGTCTTAAGCAGAAACCAAGCACTTCAGAGAAACTAGTTGAAGAAAGCAATCTTGTTATGGTTCCATACTCAGCACCTACTTCTAGTCAATTTGAAGAAGAGGCTGCTATAGTTCATTGATTTCTTTATAGATGAAGACATTATGGAGATTATCCAAGAGTCAAGCACACCAACTAAACAGTGTGTGTTGATTCCTCCTAAGCCTATCATATTTGAGAGAGAAGTCCAACTTTAGATGGTTCTTGTTGTAACTTTAATTGAGGAGCAAAAAGAACAAAAGAACTAATCTTAAATCTCTCTAAATTGTAAGTTTAACTAAGGAGCAAAAAGAACCTAACTTGAATCTCTCTAAAGAATTCAAGGCAAAGGATAAAGAAAAGAAAGTTTAGGTGATAATTGGCACCTCTAAAGCTACAACGTCTAGTTCATCTGAATTTCAAAAATACATAAGAAAGAGGAAGTACCTAGTAGAAAAAGTTAAAGGAAAAAGGTTAGTGCTTGAAGATGATGTGGAGAAGCCTAAGAAGATTAAGAGAGAAGAATAATCGAGCCTTACTGCTGCTTAATTTGTTGAAGAGCATCACAAAGCAATAGAGTAGTTGGCTATTCAAAAAGTGATCATAGATTTAGAAGAAGGATATATAAAGAGAGGTTGTACTCTTGGTGAGAGTAAGTTTTATAAACCTAAGTTTATAGAAAACCCTCAAAGAAAAGAATCTATAGTTAAGAGATGGTTAAGAAAGCATAGCTTGACAATCTCATGGTTAAAGCCATGTTCCTAATCAATCAAGGATATGAAGCTAAGCTAGTCTTGAATATGACTTATGTGGCAATGACAGAGTAAGTGTTAAGGTGGTGAGACTATGAGATCCTACAGTTGAAACTGAGTATGAGTAGAAGCAAGCTAAAGAGGCAAAGAAATATAAAGTAAGATCATCTTCTACTGCTGCAAAGTCCACTACCAGTCAACCATTATCACATTATCCATTTCCTAATCCTTATAAATTGACTAATAGGGAAATGAAGGACTACTTGAACAGAATTGGGTTTACAAAGAGGAAATTTGGTCCAATGAAGACCAATTCTCTTCAGGCTGCCATACTAAAGTACATTTAGGAGATAAAGGATAAGATGAAAGAGGTTGAAGAATATCTAACCACAAGACAGCCAAGAACAAGACCACAACTCAATAAGTGCAATTCTCTAAAGATGATCATATACACTAGCACTACTATTGAGTAAAAATCCCGATTGTTTCAAACAACCTTCTTAACAAAAATTCAAGAAGGTTTAACCACATCAGAGATGTTACAAGGAGTATCTGCTCCCAATGGCAAAACTATTATTAAGATCATAGCGTGGAAGTATCATACAGGCTAGAACATGTTTATGGTGAAAGGGATTTTAGGCTTAGTCCAATTCTTCACAGAATACACTGATTTAGTCAACTCACTAAAGATTTATGATCTGGAAGAACTAGCAAACTTGGAGTTGTTAAATCATGCAACAATGGTAAGGGGTTATAAGTTTGAATAGATTCTGAAGATGTTCTAGAGGACCAATAACTTTAAAGCCTTAAAGGAAATCTGCTCGAGATGTGATAGAGCCTTCATTAACCCTTTTGCAGCAAAGAAGATAACCATTGAGGAATAGGTGATTCCATGTGGATAAGTAAATCTAACCCAAGAGTTGAAAAAGAGAAAGGGTATTTAGGACACACTCCTCTATGCCAATCTCCAATGTTAGGTATGATGAGGAAACCTATGAGTTTATCATAAAAAGAGGTGGGAGGGTAAAGAAGACTACAGGACCGGTGAATGGAGGTCAATGCAACAGTTTCACAATGTTTGGAGAGTGTTAGTAACACTTAATATATCAAATAGGGAACCAGTTTATGATGAAATAAAGAACACAAGTAAAGAACAAGCATAAGAACAAGATAATATGGTTTTTGAGAATGATGTATATTGCTCTTAAGTTCTTACAAAGTGTTACAAAGCTTATCATCTAAAGTTACAAGTACTTAAGATACTTTAAACTACATCCTACAGCTAGCCATACTTTGAAAGCCAACTAGAAACACTAATCTAGACAACAAGATAAATGTAGAGTCAAAAGACAGATTGCCTTTTGACTAGTGACTATGACATGCCATAGATCACATCCTAATATAATATAAAAAGGATAAACGTACAAGAGTTGAAAGTTATAGACAAAAGACCTTAATCTACAGTTTAACAAAAGTAAGGACTTTTCACCAACTCATATAAGTTGGTGAGTCTTTAGAGATGGCAACGGAAAGTTGTTCAGATTTTGTCAATAGGTAATTCAAGAAAAAGCATGTTTTCTCTATCTTCAAAAGGAATCAGTCTTTGGCTTCGGAAGACTTTATCTTTGGCTTTAGAAGATTTGGTGTTTTGGCTTTAGAAAATTTTATACGTAGTATAATTCACTGAGTTATATCAAATCTTCCAAAGTAACTTCCTAGTACTTCACATCTGCATGCTAAGAGCTCTTTGTTTGCATCAACCTCTAAGTGTGATCCTTATAAACTCCCCCTAGGCTGATGCTACCAAAACTAAAGGAGAGCTTTAAAGGTTGATCTTCATCTGTTGATAGTCCTTATCAGAATCAAGACCATACCCTTCATCATCATTTGGTTAGGATTCCTCAGACTCTCAAAGTATCTTCTCATGTCATAAAGATCATGCAGAAGGAGGTCAAGTATGTTTTGCTAGAAGTACATGTCTTGAATCCCCTAATCTCTAATGACATACCATCTATCTAGGTTAGTTGCAAACACCCAAGACATGATATGTGTCTCAGCAGCAAGAGGCTCTACTTGAATGGGAGTTGAATGAGCAGCCTCTTCTTGATCACCCTCAAGATGTTCTGACCCATCCTGAGGTGTAGAGGTGGATGCCTTGGACTTTTTCTTCTTCTTCTTGTCCCTTCTGATGACCATCCTCTTCTTCTTTTTGTACTTTAACTGAGAAGGCTGGCCTTGAATACCAGATGGTTCTTGTTTATCTTTCTTAGTTGGGTCCTTTTCCTTCATAGATTCAGAAAGAGAGGGATCAGGATCCTGCTGTGGATCAGAAGATGAAGTTGGTTGTGATGCAGCACTAGGTCCAGGTTATGTTGTCTCTTGGGGTTCAATCTTGACCTTAGCTTCAGGTGCAGCCTGACTTAGTATAGAATGCAATTCAACTAGCTCACCCCTTTTGATCTTCTGCTTGATCACTCTAATGTACTCATCCATGGTGGATAGAGACATTGGACCAAGTCTCCTTCTGAAGAATCCATACAGCTTTAAGAAGTTCACCATCTTTTGTCTATCAGCGGACTCCTTCTTATTTGCTCTATTGGTGCCTCTTGACTTTGTAGCCTCTCCTTTCATCTTCCTCTTAGCAGCTTTTTGCTCTTTCATCACTTGTTGATTAAGCTGCTTGAGGTATTCAAATTCAATGTACTCATAGGACAAGGAAAGCAGGTAGGTAATCATGTTTTGCATGTCTTATTCCCTACCTACTTGAGTTTGTTGCTGAGTTGCCACAGCCTCTGCCTTAGGGCTTTCCTGAATTGGGGAGAGGGTAAGAGCTTTGTAGAGTCTTTTTCTTCTCCTTTCTTCTTTGATTTTAAGGAGCAATTCTGCATCCTTAGCTTCCCTCTCTCCTTTGACACTTCCATGTCATCCAGTTCATTTAGTCATCCAAGGGGAGAGAGATGAGTTCATCAATATTGTAGTTCCTGGACCCCAGATAGTTTAGCCTGGCTGCACTCAAATCATCTTCTTGAGTACTTGACCTGGGGGCAGCCCTGATAGCAGCTTCCATGAAGCAAGAGGTCCCACTTAAACTCTCTCCCCTTGCCTTCCTCTTCCTCTCTATCTTCTCCTCCTTAATCTCCTCAGAGGTCATTTTCCTCTTCCCTTTGTTAGTCACTGGCCTGTGTGACTTAGGGTTTAGAGAGCTTTGGCTTTTATTGCTTGATATTGCACTTGAGCTCTAGCCATAGAGAGGCTGTGAGACACCTTCACTAGCCGGTGCATCAATAAGGGTAATGGGTGTTGAAGCAGTTCTTGTCTCAAGGTTCACAGGCTCAACTACTGTGACTTCAACCAAAGTTACCCCTTTGAAGCTAATCTTAGCTTGAAATCTTGTTGGTCCTTCTGATCGATATAACAGTGCACTTGATTGAAAAACATAAACAAATCCCACTGATAACACAAATATCAATGATATTTGTGTAAAATATAGATCAAACACTATAAAATATGGATGAACAATGATGAACACCTCAAGAACATTCAATAAAACCCTTGTTTGATTGAATTGATTGTTGAAGATATTACAAAGTGAAAGTCCCTCAATCAATGGCTCATTCAAGCTCCCCAAACCTAATTATCACTAATCTATATATAGTGATAATATTCACTAATGACATATTAAGCCCCTAGACATAGACAATTAGAGAAATTACATATAAAACATAAAAATGACTTAAACATAAATTAATATATATTTTGTTGACACAAAATAAATTTATTAACAATAAACTCCTACTCATTTATATCTTCAACATCTTGTCTCAGTTCTTCATCTCGAACGCGTC
Source organism: Flaveria sonorensis (assembly GCA_025506505.1). Classification (NCBI taxonomy): domain Eukaryota; kingdom Viridiplantae; phylum Streptophyta; class Magnoliopsida; order Asterales; family Asteraceae; genus Flaveria; species Flaveria sonorensis. The sequence continues at coordinate 29,256,566 of CM046440.1, read as the reverse complement.
TGTTTTCCTTTTCCGATGACTTTGACAGTGACGTTGACCTTTGTTGACTTTGACTGTGTTGATAATATAGACTATCCTTATCAGACACAACAATACTCCCCCTTAGTCTATCATTATCAACGTCTTGTATCGTGATTAGCACTGATAAGTCAACCATATAATGATCTTTAATCTTCCCATAGATTGATGATCTGGTACTAAAGATTTTTCATCTTTCAGGGTCCCCCTTTTTGTATGCTCCCCCTCTTCGTATGCATTCTTTGTGAATGATCAAGAACAACTTTTCCAACTCTCTATTCTTGAGTGCTTTAAAAGATGTAGGAGGAGAAATCCTAGCTTGGTATATTCTGCAAACTTGATGAACAGGTTCTCTGTTCAGGTACTTTGCTCAGCTGATGATCGGCCATCATTTGAAGCAAAAATCTGTAACACAATCACAACCACAATCTCACAACTTCCTGTCAGATCATTTCAGTTAACAAATAAACCCATGTTTATCTGTGTGTGCAATTTTCCGTGAAATGCATGTGAAAATAATAACATTTTAATAGCATAATGTGGAAGACTTGAAATAATTTGAAATGAAAAACCCCCCTTTCTATATATATATATATATATATATATATATATATATATATATATATATATATATATTAATCACCTTGCACCAAGAACTAATTCGATCATGAGATCACATGCTTAGATGATCATCTCCTCTGTTATACTTAAGTATAGACCTGGTTCTCTCTTCATCTGTTCCCTAAAATAAAAGCACATTGATTCTTAAACTAAGATCATTGTTGAACCTCAAAAGAAAATCAAGCAGAGTTAATCATATTACTCAATAAGCCCTATTGACGGGATAAGTTCTTTACCAAACGTATGTGGGAACCAAGTTACCTGAGCTTCTCTAATCGAACCTAAAACATGATAAAATCAGTTGCAGGTCACTCGTTGAAAAGAATAAGGCATGGGTTTAAATTGGACAAATATACCAACAATCATTCTTGAACTGTTTTTGGCTATCAAAATTTTAAATTCGTGATCAGACTCTGCTTCAGTGTGATCTCACTAACTTGTCGATGTTTAAATACATCATTATGCTTAAGTATATCTTGAGGATGTGATCTCATGATCGAATTAGTTCTTGCTGCAAGGTGATTAAAAAAATTTTATATATATATAAAAGCGGACGTTTTTCATTTCAAATTATTTTAAGTCTTCCACATTATGCTATTAAAATGTTATTATTTTCACACGAATTTCACGGAAAATTGCACACACAGATAAACATGGGTTTATTTGTTAACTGAAATGATCTAACAGGAAGTTGTGAGATTGTGGTTGTGATTGTGTTACAGATTTTTGCTTCAAATGATGGCCGATCATCAGCTAAGGAACCGGTTCTCTGGTTAGGTACTTTGCTCGGCTGATGATCAGCCATCATTTGAAGCAAAAATCTGTAACACAATCACAACCAAAATCTCACAACTTCCTATCAGATCATTTCAGTTAACAAGTAAACCCATGTTTATCTATGTGTGCAATTTTCCATGAAATGCATGTGAAAATAATAACATTTTAATAGCATAATGTAGAAGACTTGAAATAATTTGAAATGAAAAATCCCCCTTTTATATATATATATATATATATATATATATATATATATATATATATATATATATATATATATATATATATATATATATATATATATATATATTATAATCTCCTTGCACCAAGAACTAATTCGATCATGAGATCACATCCTCAAGATATACTTAAGCACAAGGATGTATTAGAATTTCTTCCGAAGGTAAATTTCTCAAAAGTAGTTATTTGTTTTGAAGATATAATTTTATTCAGAACACAACTTGAGGTCTTTCGAAGTAAAATATATCTAAAATTCTCAAACTTCTAAGGGATATCATTTTGAAAAGTTTCTTCCAAAGTAAACTAGGCTTATATAGAAAATCATAAGGCAACTTAAGACACACATATTTTAAAAATAATCTTGAATTTAGTTTAAGAAAATCTACTCAAAGTTAATCATCCTAATAGCTGATACAAGATACTAAAATCTCTATCCATCAAAAGCTTTGGTGAATAGATCAGCATATTATTCATTTGTGTTAACTTTGACTAGTTTTATCAATCGTTTTTCAAAATTATCTCTAATCAAATGATGCCTGATACTGATGTGCTTTGTATTTGAGTGCTGCACATGATTCTCTGTAATAAAGAAAGCACTGTTGTCTATGTGGATGGGCGTCTCCTTGAAGTTGAATCCATAGTCCAGCAACTGATTCTGAATCTAAAGCACTTGAGTATAACAGCTTCCAGTAGCAATGTATTTAGCTTCAGCAGTTGATGCAGACACACATGATTGTTTCTTGCATTGCCATGAGACGATCCTTCCACCAAGAAATTGACATCCCCCAGATATAGACTTTACTGTCATGTTACAGCCACCATAGTCACTATCTGTATAGGCATACAGATTGAACTCAAACTTCTTGGGATACCAAAGGCCTAGTTTGGGAGCACCTTTGAGATATCTAAGAATCCTTTTGACAGCAACTAGGTGTGACATCTCGGGGTTGGCTTGATATCTTACACAAATACATGTAGCAAACATGATATCAGGCTTGCTAGTTGTGAGGTACAAAAGTGACCTAATCATAGCCCTGTAGAGATGCTCATCAACACACTCCCCCTCAAGATCAGGTCCTAGAGAGTGGTTTCTGGCTATGGGTGTCTTAGCAACCTTACACGTCAGATAAAATTTGATAAGTATGTCTAGCACATAAATTTACTGGTTTATTAAGATGCCATTGTCAACTTGCTTCACATGAATTCCTAGAAAGAAATTGAGTTGCTCCATGGCACTCATTTCAAATCTATTCTTCATCAGCTTCTTAAAGTCTTTGCAGAGCTTCGAATTAGTTGACCCAAAAATGATGTCATCTACATAAACTTGAACCAGCATCAAGTCATTTCCTGTTCCTTTAATGAAGAGTGTTTCATCAATAGTACCCTTCTTGTATCCATGCTGACAAAGGTACTGTAATAGTTTCTCATACCACTTCCTTGGAGCCTAATGCAGCCCATAAAGAGCTTTGTCAAGCTTGCGGACATAATCAGGATGATCAGTGTCTGCAAAGCCAGGTAGTTGTTTGACATACACCTCCTCATTAATCACCCCACATAAGAAGGCACACTTGACATCAAGTTGGTAGACCTTGAAATCCTTGGATGCGGCAAAAGCAAAGAATATCCTAACAGCTTTCAGTGTTGCTACAGGAGCAAAAACATCTATGTAGTTAATCCCTTCTTCTTTATGACAAGTCCTCTATAATTTTTCTTATTCCTGAATACCTACTTGGTTCCAAACCTTTTATCTTTTGAATTGAAGCAGCTCCTCCTGCATTGCTTCAACCAAACTTCCATCCTTTAGTGTAAGGCCCCATTCCCGGAGACCTCACAGTTGAACAATCACAACATTTTTCATATAAAATAAATACATTTCATAAAAACATCGCAGCAGATTAATTTATCAAAAACCATTCCTGTATTAATATTTGATGTTGCTAAATAATACATCATTGTATTTTAAAACATACAAAAGAATCATTCAGTTGTATTACAAAACAACAATATCATTAAGCACGAATGGATGCCAGTCTTTGCCGGCCAAGTAGCCTCACCCGCATGCCATCCCCAGCAACAAGTTATCTGCCAACTGAAAATGCATAAAAGTTAGTGTTGCTGAGTGAGTTCTAGTTTTATAAATAAAATACTTTACTTTTACCGAAAAACACTTTCTTTACTTTCGTACGTGATCACACATCATACATACAACTAGATAATAATTCTTTATTATCTTTCACTAACGTTCGTTTTTGCACTTTCTTTCATCATTATCTTTCACTTTATCTGGACCTGTCATATGCTATGCCCCATCATTGTGCACGAAGCAACTACCTCTTGGGGTCAAGTGACAAGGATCCCATTTTTGCAAGTCTCGATCAGTCACAAAGACTGACCCTCCTGTGTGTGAACCCTCATGGGTTAGCCAAAACGCACGTTATATAACACACAGTTGAGCTAACAACTCTTAATGAGTTGTGAACCTCCTTAAACATTTTACTTGCAAGACTTCATTCATTCCTTATGTTCCACTTTTCATTATCATTAATCTTCGCTTCATTTATGATAATACTTTACGCATACAGACATAAACACACCACGTAAAGTCACGTAATAATACGTAATATGGAACATAACAACAGGCCACAAGCATGAAAAACACCAACAAACATAACCATCAAAACATCCCAGGGCTTAATCATAAATTTCCATTTTTCCTAAAATTCCAGAAAATTTTCTAAGGCATTTAGGCGCATGAGCACAATGCATGTGCACGAACACTATGTAGGCGCATGGGCACTTAGGCGCATGAGAAACTTAGGCGCATGAGGAATCCTAGGCGCATGAGAACTATGTAGGCGCATGGTCCATACTTAGGCGTCTGGGCAAATTTCAGGCGCATGGGATACTTTGGCACATGGGAAAGGACTTAGATGCGTTGACAACTTTCCAGGCGCTTGGGCACTATATGGGCGCATGGGCTGGCACTTAGGCATTTGGGCAAATTTTAGGCGCATGAGCCAAAAACTTAGGCGCATGAGCAAAACTCAGGCGCATGGGAACTAACTTGAATGTATGGGGAGTTACCAATTCGAACGTGCACTTATACTAGACCTCAAAAATCATTCTAACATGTTCTCAATCCAATCCTAACATACTAGACACCTAAAAACAAGCATACAACCATAGTATACAAGTAAAACATATGGTATAACATGCTGAAAAATTTATAAAAGTTAGTTACATGCATTTTCAGCCCCAAAACAAGTTTAAAAACAAGAACTCACCTACAGTAGCTTTTGAGCAAAACTCCTCCAAACTCGGAGGCACAAGGAGTTCAAACACCTAAACACACCAAAAATGCAGAACCGAACACAAAGAAAACATAAGAATCGGTCCCGAAGCTGAAAACGCAGCTGAAACTAAACAAAAACGCAAGAAAACACTCACCTTCAAAGCTTTCTCTCACTATAAACCAATGAAGCTCTGCTTTCTTCTTTCTAGCAGTCAAAACAGGTTGGTGAAGCAAAGTAGTGGGCGGCCATGCCCACTTTAAACATAAAATAATAATGTTTTGTCCTTCACATAACTTTAGCCCCTCTACTTTGATAATTCACCTTTCTTTCTTTACACTTTCTTTCCTTTTTGTCTTTAATAAATTTTCGGGTGTTACAAGTCCACCCCCTTATGGGGGTTTCATCCCCGAAACCTGTCACTCCTCAAACAATTATGGGTAATGTTGTCTCATCTCTTCCTCAGTCTCTTACGTAGACTCAGATCCCTTCATGTGCCTCCACTGTACTCGCACCAGTCGAACCACTTTATTCCGTAATCTCCTCTCCTTTTGGTCAATGATTGCCATCGGTTGCTCAACATAATTGAGCTGTTCATCCACTTCAATGTCCTCCAGTGGTACAATCATATCTTCATCGGCTAGGCATTTTCTCAGATGAGATACATGGAATGTTGGATGAATCCCACTTAATTCATCGGGCAGCTCCAACCTATAGGCCACCTCTCCTACTTGAGCAATGATTCGAAAAGGTCCTATATACCTTACGCTCAGCTTACCCCGCTTTCTGAACTGAACTGAATGATCCCTCTTATCAGCATACGACTTTTGCTAATCTTTTGCCTCCTTCATAAAGGCCTTGATCTTTTCTAGCTTTTCAGCCGTAGCCTCGATCACTTCCACACTCCCCAACTCCTTCTGCCCAATGTCACCCCAACATACGGGCGTTCTACACTTCCTACCGTATAGCATCTCATATAGTGGCATGCCAATGCTGGCATGATAACTGTTGTTGTATGAGAAATCAGCTAACGACAAGTGTTCATCCCAACTTCCTCCAAAATCGATCACGCATGCCCGTAGCATATCTTCAACCTTGTACCCATTGTATCGTGGAATCTTTTCCAAAACATAGATGTAAACTGAGTGTCACGATCAGACACGATAGACACTGGTACACCATGACGGGTCACAATTTCCTTGATGAACAGAACCGCCAGCCTCTCAGATGAATATATCTCGTGGATTGGTAGAAAGTGGGCACTATTCGTTAAGCGATCAACTATCACCCATATAGTATCGTACCCCCTTGCCGTACGAGGTAACTTCATGATGAAGTCCATGGTGATGTGCTCCCATTTCCATTCAGGTATGTCCAAAGGTTGGATCTTCCGTATGGCTTCTGATGCTCCTCCTTTACTTGTAAGCAAGTAAGGCACTTACTCACATACTCCGCCACATCACGCTTCATACCCGGCCACCAGTAATCTTTCTTCATATCATGATACATCTTGGTAGCATCGGGATGAATGGAGTACCGAGTCTTATGAGCTTCATCCATGATTTTCCCCGGTAGGTCTCCATAACAAGGGATCCACATCCGCCCAAAGCGGGTTCTAACTCCGAGAGAGTATTCTCACCCAACTCTGTGACTAGACATCTTATCCTTTTAGAGTTAAGGCGATCTTCTTTCAACGCCTCATCTTGGAACCCCTTGACCTGTGTCATCACATCGGAGGTCATCACCAATTGGTAAGCTTTCACCTGGATCGGCTCGTGTAACACCCGAAAAATTCAAAGAAAAGAAAAGTAAAGAAGAAAAGATAAATATCCAAAAGGTTAAGGGGTGAAGGTGTACAAGGTAAACTTACCCATAATGGGTTTCAAAAAGGTGGTAAGGCTGCCCATGACCCTCTCTCTCATGCACAATTCGGTTGAAAGCTTGGAAAAGAAAACCCCATCCGGTTTTAGAGAGAGAAAGCTAAAGTTCTTCGAAAGGTGAGATTTCCAGAAGATTTCTTCTCGATTTTCCTGTTGGGTTCGGGCTTATGAACCTATTTTTATGTGTTTTCTTGTGTTGGTTGTTTGTTTTATGTGTTTAGGTGTTAGATATTCTTGTAGCTCTCGAGTTGTGGTGTTTCACTCGAAAGCTGCTGAGAGGTGAGTTCTACATCCTCTCTTTTACATGTTTTCTACTTGTTTTGGGGCTGATATGCATTATAACTACTGTTTTTCCTAACTAACTATGAGTTTTACATGGTGTACGGTTGTGTTTGATATATGTTGGTTTTAAGTGATTTCTACGATGTTGTGATGATGTTTGTTATGCTTTAAGCTTGTAACATGTTAGATCTATGTTAAGTTTAGGCTAGAATGATGTTTGAGATTGGAAAACCTCATAAGTTGCATTGCAGGTACTGGACAAGTGTCCGCTATGGATGATGGTCATCTGCTGTGGACATTGTGTGTCTGTTGTGGACACTTTGAAATGTAGGACGTCCGCTGTGGACTTACATGTCCGCTGTGGACACTTGAGGAGTTTTTAGTTGTCCGCTGTGGATGTTGGTTATCCGCTGTGGACACTGTCCACTGTGAACCCTTAGAAAAATTGTACGTCCGCTGTGGACGTTGGTTATCCGCAATGTACTTATTTCATCCGTTGTACACTTTTAGTTATCCGTTGTGGATGTTATTCATCCGCATTGGCCTATGTTCATCCGCTTTGAACACTTAGTGTTTTACTCATCCGCTGTGGATCTTGGCTGTACGCTGTAGACTTAAGTTCTCCACTGTGGATACTTAGTACTTTAAGTCATCCGCTGTATAAGTTACTCATGCGCTGTGAACACTTAGGAGTTTTTTTGAAATTTTGGGAATAGAGTTTAAGTGTTAAGAACTTATGTTTAATGGGTGTTTATGCTTGTCCTATGTTTCTAATGTTCTATTTACCATCTTATGGGCTGCTTGCTATGAATAATAATTACTGTTTCATGATATGTGATTTTAAGGTAATAATATTATAAAAGTATTATTCATAATAAGTGGACACAAAGGAATAAAAGAAGGACAGTGAAACTTAATAAATGTTACCCCAGGGGCCTAACAAAAGGTGAAAAGCCTTGCAAGCTTTTCCAACGGAGGTTCACGACCATGTTGTCATTAGCTCAACTGATGTGCGGCTGTTTCAGCCCAAGAAAGGTACATCTGGGGTCAAATCCTTGTGATTGACCAGTAAACTAATGGGATCCAAGTTCATGAGCAGGCTTCATGCCTAGCAGTGTGGATCAACTGTCGGGGGTTAGCTACCACTTATTAATGTGTACCGACAAGGGTTCGGCATTTGTTGCCAACCAATAATATAGGCTCTTGCTTTGAACAAACCTAGACAATGAAAGTGAAATATAATGAATGAAAGAAAGATAAAGAATCCCTTAATGATTGAATTATGTATATTGATGAATGATCACTAGGTGAAGTTTACAAAAGTATATTTTATATATTATGGAACTAGGACTCACTCAGCAAAGCTGACTTTTTATATGTATATCAGTTGGCAGGTAAGGATGTTGCTGAGGATGGCACGGCCGAAGCTACTTGATGAATGGAGACTGGCATCCATTTATACAATTATGATAATTTTGTCTTGTAATGCAACTAAATATTCTTTTGTAACTCTAACAACGATGTATTATTTGGCAAAAGTAATCATTAACGCAAGAAATAGTTTTTGGTTAAATTATTCTGATGCGATTGTTTTCTTATAATAATGTGATTTAAGGCTTTTTTAATAATGAATGATGCTATGAATGTCCAACTGTGGGGTCTCCGGGAACGGGGCCTTACAAGTTGGTATCAGAGCCAAAGTTTAAGAGAATTGGGTAAATTGTTTTCAAAACCTACACTTAAACTGAGAATGGGACCGAATGGAAGGATGCCAGCCCAAGTAACAATGTGCCATCAGGTAGATTTTTCATAAAGTTAACTGGTATTACGTGCGTGTGCTATTTGAATTACGTGCTCTTAGTAGATTTGAATACTGATGTAGTCAGGACAGGAAATGCTTGGGGGATGAAGAGTAAAGTAAGTGGCTAATCACAACTGGCCACTGTAATTAGGGACTTACTATACTTGACATAATCTAAGCTATTACCTTGAATGACCTTGTTAGTGTTTGAATCTTATAGGAGGTAGATCTTATGGTGGGTAGAAAATCTGGGAAGGCGACCCGAGACGGTGCTCGTGGCGAGCGTACTACTGGGCCACGTGTCACCCGGAGCAAAGCTAAGGCTCCTGAGATGACTCATGAGGACACGGATATTCATAGCCACCAAGAGGGTGAAGGATCAGCCACCCTCAAGTCTACAGTAAAGGAAGCTATTACTGACGAAGTCTACAAAATCATGCAAAACGTGTTACCCTCAGTGGTGACAGAGGTGTTGAGGGCTGTAAAGGATGGCGAAAAGACCAAGGATACGGGGGAGAAGGAGAAAGCTGATGAAGAGCCATCTAGTCCTAGGGTGGTAACTCATGACGACAATAGCAAGGAGTAGAGGGTGGCCGCTAAGGGGTGCACCTATGGGGCGTTTCAGAGGTACAAACCCCCAACCTTTGACGGCAATGGCAATGCCACGGTTGCTCACCGTTGGGATCAAGAGATGGAGGTAGTCCTGGACATCAGTGAGTGCCGGGAGGATCAAAAGGTAAAATGCCTCCCATTCTTTCGTGGACTCGGAATTATGCTGGTGGGACAACATTGTCCAAGCCGAGGGGAAACGGTTTGTTGCAAGGATGAGGTTGTCGGATTTGAAGGAACTGGTACTGGAGGAGTATTATCCACATCAGGAGTTGGACAAAATTGAGAAGGAGTTCTTATATTTGGAGGGTGGAAACAAGACTCATCAAGAGTATACCTCCAAGTTCAATGAGCTCGCAAGACTTGTGCTGGATCTAGCAACTCCAGAGTCCAAGAAGATTAAGAGGTACATGCAGGGTTTGCCCGTGGATATCAGGAGGAACATGATAGCTGCTAGACTGAGCACTTTCAGGTCTATAGTAGATTTGGCCAGAAGGATGTAGGATGAGAGGGATCCGGTGCCAATTCAGAGGAAGGTTGAGAGGAGTTGGAACAAGAATGGTAATGGGAAAAGGTTCAAGGACAACAACTTTGGGGTTGGGGAGAAGAAGATGAAGGTTGATAATCGTCGCCCAGAACAGAGGAAGGGGAATGATCAGAAAGAATGTAAAAAGTGTGGGAAGAGTCACCTGGGTGAGTGTAGAGTGGGGACAAACCGGTGTTTTAAGTATGGAGGCAAAGGGTACTATGCTAAGGATTGCCGAGTATCGAGATGTTACCAGTGCGGAGAGGTGGGTCATTCGGGGCGGGATTGCAAGAAGGGTGGAGCAGGGGGCTCAGGGACCCAAACTATAAGAGAAAAAGGGAGAAGTGAGAGCACCAAAGCCAAGGCAAGGGCATTCAACATGACTCAGGAAGAAGCCAGAGTGGACCCAGAAGTAGTTTTAGGTATGTTCTTGGTAAACCAAGTGTATGCTTCTGTGCTCTTCGATTCGGGTGCTAGTAGAAGTTTTGTATCTGCTACCTTTTATCGTGAAATGCATGGTAAGAATAAGAAGATAGATGTGCCTTTTCATATAGAGACAGCGATAGGAAAGTCTACTAAGGTGACTGATATGATAGACGATTGCCTCATAGAATTGGGCGGTCACAAGTTCCCTGCTAGATTGTACGTGATGGCCCTAGGAGGTTTTGATGTGGTGATAGGAATGGATTGGTTGGCGACCTACAAAGAAAATATTTTATGTCAAAAGAAGATGATTCGTTTGACTACGCCTGATGGTAGTGTGGTTACGGTTCATGGAGACAAGGAATACACCGCTCTGCGATGATATCGATGATCACTGCAGAGAAGTTTATGAGGCGAGGGTGTGGTGCTTACCTGGCTTATGTGAAGGATGTGGATGCCACTGTGACCTGGTTGTCTGACGTGCCGGTGGTATGCGATATCCCCGATGTGTTTCCCGAAGACCTCCCAGGGGTCCCACCCGACAGAGAGATCGAGTTTCGGATTGACTTGATACCAGGAGTGCAACCCATAGCCAAGGAACCATACCTGTTGGCTCCATCCGAACTCAAGGAGCTGACGACGCAACTACAAGGCCTCTTGGATAAAGGCTTCATTCGATCGAGTATCTTACCATAGGGTGCTCCGATCCTATTCGTGAAAAAGAAGGATGGTAGTATGAGGATGTGTATCGACTACCGTGAGTTGAACAAGTTGACCGTGAAGAACCGGTACCTGTTACCGAGAATTAATGACTTGTTTGATCAGCTCCAGGGTGCTAGTTGGTTCTCCAGGATAGAGCTGTGATCGGGGTATCATCAACTGAAAGTGAAAGAGCATGATACCCCTAAGACAGCCTTTCACATGCGTTATGGAAACTACGAGTTTCTCGTGATGTCCTTTAGTTTAACCAACGCGCCAGCTGCCTTTATGGACCTTATGAATCGGGTATGCCGATCGATGCTAGACAGATCAGTGATTGTATTTATTGACGATATTTTGATCTATTCGAAGATGAGCATGCCTGTCATATCAAGGAGGTATTAGAGACAATTAGAAATGAGAAGTTGTATGCAAAGTTCTCTAAGTGCGTGTTTTGGCTGCGTGAGGTTCAATTTCTTGTTAACCCCAAAGGGATAATGGTGGATCTAGCAAAATTCGAAGCTGTAATGCAATGGGAACCCCCGAGACACCATCCGAAATCTGTAGTTTCTTGGGTTTGGCAGGCTACTATAGGAGATTTATTCAAGACTTCTCTAAGGTGGTGGCCCTGTTAACTAAGCTGACTCGCAAGGATGTAAAGTTTGAATGGGGTTCTGAGCAGGAGAGTGAGTTTCAGGAGTTGAAGATGAGGTTAACGCAAGCCCCCATCTTGACGTTGCCCGAAGGGAATGAAGACTTGGTGGTATACTCAGATGCTTCATATTTGGGTTTAGGTTGTGTGCTAATGCAACGAGGAAAGGTTATAGCCTATGCGTCCCGACAATTGAATATCCATGAGGCTAACTATCCTACTCATGATTTGGAGTTGGCGGCTATGGTCTTCGCACTGAAGATTTGGAGTTGGCGGCTATGGTCTTCGCACTGGAGGCACTACCTATACGGGACAAAGTGTACCATTTTCACTGACCCCAAAAGCTTGAAGTGCTTCTTCCAGCAAAAGGATCTTAACATGTGACAAAGAAGATGGTTAGAGTTGATCAAGGATTACTACTGCGAAATTCACTATTATCCAGGTAAGGCGAATGTGGTAGCCGATGCCCTCAGTCGAAAGGAGAGGCCGAAACCGATTCGGGTGAAAGCTTGCCAGCTGGTTATGATGCCGGATGTTATGGGTCAAATCAGGGAATTCCAAGATGAGGCATTAAAGGATGATAGGATCAACTCTGAACGAATGAAGGGGCAGGTGACAGATTTAGGGGAGAACACCCTTAGCGTTAAAACCTATTTTGGGTGGATGTGGATTCCTAGTTATGGGGAGCTGAGGGGAAGGATCATGGATTAGGCTCACAAAACACGGTATTCCATCCATCCTGGTGCTACAAAAATGTATCATGATCTGAAGAAGGATTATTGGTGGCCAGGGATGAAGCGTGACGTGGTGGAGTACGTGAGTTAGTGCCTGACCTGTTTACAAGTGAAGGCGGAACATCAGAAACCATATGGGAAGATCCAACCCTTGGATATACCCAAATGGAAGTGGGAACACATCACCATGGACTTCATCACAAAGTTGCCTTGCACTGCGAGAGGATGTGATACCATTAGGGTGATCGTAGACCGCCTGACGAAGAGTGCACACTTTCTGCCAAACAGAGAGACTTACTCGTCGGAAAGGTTGGCGGAGCTGTTCATCAAGGAGATCGTAACCCGTCATGGCGTGCCGGTGTCTATTGTTTCTGATAGGGACACCCGGTTCTCATCCAAGTTCTGGATGAAATTTCATGATGCGATGGGGATGAGGTTACACATTAGCATGGCTTATCACCCTCAGACAGACGGTCAATCAGAACGGACCATTCAGACCTTAGAGGATAATCTTCGGGCATGTATTATTGACTTTGGTAGAAATTGGGATGAACACCTACCGTTGGCAGAGTTCTCCTACAACAATAGTTATCATGCCAGTATAGGCATGCCACCATTTGAAATGCTTTACGGGCGAAGTTGCAGAACCCCGATGTGTTGGGGTGACATCGGGCAGAAAGAGTTGGGAAGTATCGAGGTCATTAAAGCCACGTCGAAGAAGTTGGAAAAGATCAAGGCCTTCATGAAGGCAGCAAGGGACTGGCAAAAGTCCTACGCTGATAAAAGGAGGCCAATTGAATTCCAAGTGGGAGATAGGGTGATGTTGAAGGTATCTCCTTGGAAAGAGATTATCAGGTTCTGCAAGCGAGGAAAGTTAAGCCCTAGGTATATTGGGCCATTCAAAATCATTGCCAGAGTTGGTGAAGTGGCATACAGGCTGGAACTTCCCGATGAACTGCATGGAATTCATCCTACATTCCATGTATCTCACTTACGAAAGTGGTTGGCAGAAAGTGATGTTGTTTTTCCTCTTACGGAGATTGAGGTTGATGAAAGGTTGAATTATATGGAACAACCAGTGGCTATATTGGATCAGAAGGAGAAACGGTTAAGGAATAAAGTGATTGGCCAAGTAAAAGTGCAACGGAAACATCGTAAGGGATCATAAGATACTTGGGAGTCGGAGGAAGAAATGAGACGGCTCTACCCAGGCCTCTTTAAGGAATGATAGGTTTCGGGGACGAAACCTATATAAGGGGGGTAGACTTGTAACACCTGAAAAATTAAAAGAAAGGAAAAGTAAAGAAGAAAAGATAAATATCCAAGAGGTTAAGGGGTGAAGGTGTACAAAAGGTAAACTTACCCATAATGGGTTTCAAAAAGGTGGTAAGGCCGCCCATGACCCTCTCTCTCACACACAATTCAGTTGAAAGCTTGGAAAAGAAAACCCCATCCGGTTTTAGAGAGAGAAAGCTCAAGTTCTTCGAAAGGTGAGATTTCCAGAAGATTTCTTCTCGATTTTCCTGCTGGGTTTAGGCTTATGAACCTATTTTTATGTGTTTTCTTGTGTTGGTTGTTTGTTTTATGTGTTTAGGTGTTAGATATTCTTGTTAGCTCTCGGTTTGTAGTGTTTCACTCAAAAGTTGCTGAGAGGTGAGTTCTAGATCCCCTCTTTTACATGTTTTCTACTTGTTTTGGGGCTGTTATACATTATAACTGCTGTTTTTCCTAACTAAACTATGAGTTTTTCATGGTGTACGGTTGTGTTTGAAGTTTGTTGGTTTTAAGTGATTTCTACGATGTTGTGATGATGTTTGTTATGCTTTAAGCTTGTAACATGTTAGATCTATGCTAAGTTCAGGCTAGAATGATGTTTGAGATTGGAAAACTTCATAAGTTGCATCGCAGGTACTGAACAAGTGTTCGCTATGGATGATGGTCATTCGCTGTGGACATTGTGTGTCCGCAGTGGACACTTAGAAATGTAGGATGTCTGCTGTGCACTTACATGTCCGCTGTGAACACTTAAGGAGTTTTAAGTTGTCCGCTGTGGATGTTGGTTATCCGCTGTGGACACTGTCCGCTGTGAACCCTTAGAAAATTTGTACATCCGCTGTAGATGTTGGTTATCCGCTGTGTACTTATTTCATCCGCTGTACTCTTTTAGTTATCCGTTGTGGATGTTATTCATCCGCATTGGACTATGTTCATCCGCTGTGAACACTTAGTGTTTTACTTATTCGATGTGGACCTTGGTTGTCCGCTATAGACTTAGTGCAAACCGTTAAAGGGTACTTAAGCTTGCACTTAGTTAACACACTTAGGAGGATCTTAAGATCACTTAACAATTCAAATAGGGAACTGTGAACTTTTATTGAAGATACAAGACAAACACAAGTAAAAAACAAGAACAAGAACGCAAGATAAATTTTCAAAGAAGTTGTATATTGTTTCTCTAGTTCTATTACAAGTGTTGTATAAGTATATCATTGAATACAAGAACCGGAGACTACTTATACTACATCCTACAACCGTCAATATACAAAAAGACAATTGAAAGTGACTAATCTAGACAACAAGATCAACCTAAAGTCAAAAGGCAGATTGCCTTTTGACTAGTGAATATGACTTGCCATAGCTCACTGACTTTCCTATTACAAAAGCAAAAAAGGAACAAAAACAGAAACTTGCAGACAAAGACCTTATCTACTTTATCATAAAGCATGGAAGTTTCACCAAATGATGATAGTTGGTGAACCACCAGAGCATGCAGCGGACAGAAAGTTACTTTATGATAAAGTTTATGGAAAAAGTATCTTTTCACTCTATTCAGAAGAAAATCAGTCTTGTTTTTAAACAGCTTTGGAAGACTTTGTCTTGAGAGCTTCGGAAGACTTCATCTTTTACCTTCGGAAGAGTTGAGTCTTTGGCTTTGGAAGACTTTACACTTAGAGTATTTTCTAAGTTAAGTGTAAAGCTTCCGCAGCAGTTTCTTCTGAACTTTGGCTTCAGAAGATTTTACACTTAGCATTTTTTTGAGTGTGTAAAACTTCCGAAGCTGGTTCTTCTTTGTTCTAAAGTGCATGTTGGAAGACTTGGTTGTTTTGGTATCCTTTGGTTGCATCAGCCTCTTAACTTCAGAGGTTCCTACAAACTCCCCATAGGCTGATGCTACCAAAACAGAGAGGTTCTTCAGACTGGGATAGTCCATATGAGGATCTTCAGAATTCCTTTCTTCATCAGCAGATCTGGATTCTTTAGACTCATGAAGTACTTTCTCATGTCATAGAGATCATGCAGAGGGAGTTCAAGCATGTCACTTGTGAAGTAGACATGTTGTTTTCCCTGATATCTAGTGACATACCATCTGTCTGGATCTTCAGCAAATGTCCAGGATAGAATTTGTCTTCCAACAGAAAGGGGCTCTACTATGATAGGAGTTGGTTGAGAGTCCTCTTCATGCACTTCCTCAGGATGTTCAGACTTATCCTGAGGTTGGGAGGTGGATGCCTTTCTTCTTTTCTTCTTAGTTGATGATCTTCTTCTGGCCATCCTTTTTCTCCTCCCTAGTGATTTTAACTGAGAGGGTTGGTCTTCAGTACTAGGTTCTTCAGTGGATTCCCTCTCAGTTGGGATCTCCTCTCTCCCAGTTTCAGACAGAGAGGGAGAAGAACCCTGCTATGGGTTAGAAGATGAAGTTGGTTGTTGTACAGCTTCAGGTGCAGGTGGTGTTGTCTCTGTAGGTTCAACCTTTACCTCAACTTCAATTTGAGATTGACTTGATGATGAATGAATGTCCGTAAGCTCTCCCCTTTTTATCTTCTGCTAGATCACCCTTATATGCTCATCCATTGTGGATAGAGACATGGAACCAAGCCTCCTTCCAGAGAACCCATACAGCTTCAAGAAGCTCATCATCCTTTGCCTATCTACATACTTTTTCTGACTTTTCTGGATGATGACTCTTGATTTTGCAGCTTCTTCCCTTTGCCTCTTCTTTGCAGCTTGCCTTTCTTTCTTGGCTTGCTCTTCCAGCTGCTTATTGTATTCAAATAATATATAATCATAAGGCAAAGGAAGGAGTGTAGGTGCCTGAAAGAGACCTGTGGCACTTAAGTAGTTGATCATTTTTAATCTTTCTTCTTCATCAACTACCTGAGGTTGTTCAGCAGCCACAGTCTCTGACTCAGGACTTTCTTGAACTGGGGAGAGGACAGGAATTTTCCTGTAAAGCCTTTTTCTCCTTATTTCTTCCTTGTGTTTGAGGGTCAAGGCTGCATCCTCTGCTTCCTTCCTCTTCTTTGACAATTCAATGTCGGCCAGTTCATTTAACTTCTCTAAGGGGAGAGAGATGAGTTCATCTATGTTGAAGTTCTTGGTCCCCGGATAGTTGAGCCTGGCTGCCCTTAATTCATCTTCTTGAGTGTTTGGTACAGGGGCAGCCAGAATTGCAGCTTGCATGAATCCTAGGGAACCACTTGAACTCTCTCCCCTTAGCTTCCTCTTTCTCTCTCTCTCTTTTCTTCTTCAATCTCTTCAGGAGTCATCTTCCTTTTGCCTTTGTCAATTGCAGATCTTGATGACTTAGCTTGTGGAGAGCTTTCGCCTTCATTGCTTGATTTAGTAGTCAAGCTCTGGCCAGAGAGAGGTTGTGAAGCACCATCACCAGCTGGTGCCTTACTGAGGGTATGGGGTGCTGGAGGAGATCTTGTCTCAAGGTTCACAGTCTCAGCCTCTAGGCCTTCAGTCAAGGCTTTCCCTTCGAAGCTAATCTTGGGGTCTACCTCAACATCCAGTTGACCAAAGGCTTCAACTGCTAGCCTCTGTCTATATGATGTTCTTCTTTTGAATTCTGCTAGCACCCATTCTTAAATTTGATTGGCTAGTCTGACAGCTTGTCTGTTATTGCTTGGGTTGACAAGTGCCAGATCTACCAGATCTACCAGATTTATACCCTCATAGAAAATCAGGTTTGAAATGTTTTCTACTTGTTTTGGGGTTGATATGCATTATAACTGCTGTTTTTCCTAACTAACTATGAGTTTTACATGGTGTACGGTTGTGTTTGATATATGTTGGTTTTAAGTGATTTCTATGATGTTATGATGATGTTTGTTATGCTTTAAGCTTGTAACATGTTTGATCTATGTTAAGTTCAGGCTAGAATGATGTTTGAGATTGGAAAACCTCATAAGTTGCATTGCAGGTACTGGACAAGTGTCCGCTGTGGATGATGGTCATCCGCTGTGGACATTGTGGGTTCGCTGTGGACACTTAGAAATGTAGGACGTCCGTTGTGGACTTACATGTCCGCTATGGACACTTGAGGAGTTTTTAGTTGTCCACTGTGGATGTTGGTTATCCGCTGTGGCACTATCTGCTGTGAACCCTTATAAAAATTTGTACGTCCGCTGTGAACGTTGGTTATCCGATGTGTACTTATTTCATCCGCTGTACACTTTTAGTTATCCACTGTGGATGTTAGTCATCCGCATTGGACTATGTTCATCCGCTTTTAATAATGAATGATGCTATGAATGTCCAACTGTGGGGTCTCCGGGAACGGGGCCTTACAGCTTGGGTCTCTTCTTTCGACTAAGGGCATCTACCACTATGTTAGCCTTGCCCGGATGATAATGGATCTCACAATCATAGTCCTTGATCAATTCCAGCCACCTCCTTTGCCTCATATTGAGGTCTTTCTGCTCGAAGAAGTATTTCAAGCTCTTATGGTCCGTGAAGATAGTGCACTTCGTCCGGTACAAGTAGTGCCTTCAAATATTCAATGCAAAGACCACAGCCGCTAGCTCCAAGTCATGAGTAGGATAATTTACCTTATGGATTTTCAACTGTTGGGATGCATAGGCTATTACTCTTCCCCTCTGTATTAGCACGCAAACCAATCCCGAATAGGAAGCATCTGAATAGACCACTAAGTCTTTATTCCCTTTGGGTAACGTCAAGACAGGAGCTTGAGTCAACCTTGTCTTTAACTCCTCAAAAGCATTCTCCTATTCCAGCCCCTATACAAACTTCACGTCTTTGCGGGTCAACTTGGTCAATGGTGAGGCTATCTTGGAAAAGTCTTGGATGAACCTCCTATAGTAGCCCGCCAAACCCAAGAAACTGCAGAATTTGGATGGCTTCTTTGGAGACTTCCAATGCATCACTGCCTCAACCTTTGCCAGGTCTACCATGATCCCTTCGTAATTTACCACTTGACCCAAAAACTGAACATCATGCAACCAGTAAGCACACTTGGAGAACTTAGCGTACAACTTCTCTCTTCTGAGTGTCTCCAATACTTCACGAATGTGACAGACATGCTCTTCTTCGCCCTTTAAATAAATCATAATATCATCTATAAACATAATCACTGACTTATCCAACATCGGCCAACACACCCGATTCATCAAATCCATGAAAGCAGTTGGCGCGTTAGTTAGACCAAAGGACATAACGAGAAACTCGTAGTATCCATAACACGTGCGAAAAGCTGTTTTGGGGATATCCTGCTCCTTCACCTTCAATTGATGGTAGCTAGATTGGAGATCTATTCTCGAGAACCAACTGGCACCTTGGAGCTGATCAAACAAGTCATCTATTCTCGATAGCGGATATCGGTTCTTCACCGTCAACTTGTTCAACTCACGGTAGTCAATGCACATTCTCATACTACCGTCCTTCTTCTTTACAAATAAGACCGGAGCACCCCAGGGAGAGATACTTGGTTGGATGAACCATTTTTCCATCAACACTTGTAACTGAACCATCAGTTCCTTCATTTCCGACAGAGCCAATCGATACGGTGCTTTGGCAACAAGTTGAGCACCAGGTATCAAATTGATCTGAAACTCGATCTCGCGGTCTGATGGCACACCTGGTAAATCTTTTGGGAACACGTCTGGGAAGTTACACACAACTGGTACGTCAGCCAATTGTGGTACTGATGCATCCACATCATTCACGAAATCCAGGTAGGCATTACATCCACGTATCATGCACTTCTCTGCCACCACCATCAAAATCACCTTTGGAATCGTAGTAACTCGGTCACAGTAGACCGTTACCGAACTCCCATCAGGCGCTGTCAGCTGGATCATCTTCTTGTGACACAAAATATTCGCCTCATATGCTGCTAACCAATCCATCCCTAGAACTACATCAAATCCACCTAGGGGCATCACAAATAGTTTAGCAGAGAACCTATGGCCTTCCAGTTCTATGTCGTAATCCTCTATCAGATTGGAAATCCTGGTAGACTTACCGATGCAGTTTCTACATTGAAGGGCTCATAAATACTTCTACCACTAACGGGCAACTTAGCACAGAAAGCAGCAGAAATGAAACTCCTACTAGCACCAGAATTAAATAACAAGGAGGCAAAAGTTTGGTTTACAAGAAACGTACCTGACACGACATCAGGATCCACCCTGGCCTCTACCCCGGTCATCGTAAATGCTCTGGCGCTTGCCCTCTACCCTTCATTCTCGGTCCTCTTCTTTGCCCCAGAGCTCTCAGCCCTCGGCTTCTTGCAGTCTCTGCTCAGATGGCCCTCTTCACCATAATTATAACATCTCATCACCCCCATAATCTTTTGCCATATGACCGGGCCTCCCACACTTGAAGCAGATCTTCAACCCCCACTTACACTCCCCCATGTGGTCTCTCCTACACTTACCACATCTCTTTGCCCCAGTACTCGCCAACACTACCCGCCGGTCATCCGTTCTTGCCTTTTTGTTGTTCGGGGTGAAACCACCACGACCAAATCATTTCCTATCCCAGTTCCTATCACCACCACTCTTCTTACTCACCTCCACCACCGCCGCTTCTTCTCTCTCATTATATAACCTCCCTGCCAGATCAACCACCAACCTAAACGTACTCGGCCTGGCGGCGATCGTGTGCCTGCGGATATCTGCCGGCAAACCCTGTATGTACCTCTTAATCTTTCTTGACACCGACGTCACCTGGTCTAGAACCAGCCTCACCATCTCGTTAAACTTATTCGTGTATTGCTGGTGTGTTATAGTTCCCGCCTCTAACTACACGAACTCCCTTTCTATCTTGTCAAGTTATCGGTGAGGACAAAACTCCTTGATCACCATTTTCTTCAATTCATCCCACTTCATCTTCCTAATAGCCCTGCTGCCCTCGGCTTGGACAATATGTGGGTTTTGCAAAAGCCCTCCTAACACCAGCATAAAGTCGAGTCCATGAATGAGTGAGTGGCAAACTTCACCTTTTGGTCCTCCTTACATTCACTGATCTCCAACACAGCCTCAATCTCTCTCACCCAACGGTTACTAGCAGCACCGTTACCATTTCCATCAAAAGTTGGGGGCTTGCATCTCTGGAATGCTCCTTAACTACACCCCGTGACGGTCTCCTGCACCGCTTCCTCCTCATCGCTGGAGACAACCATCTCAGTGTCTAGTTGTTCCCCTTCATCATGATCTCTATCATCCCTCCTTCTCCCAGCAGTTATCTTTCTCTCCTCCTCCTTCTCCTTCTATTCATCTTCTCTCACTGCGCGAATGACCTCGGTCACCATAGACGGTGGGATCGTCTGCACGAACTGATGCACTTCCTCCACAACTGCTTCCTTTACTAAGGCTCTCAAGTTGGCACTCTCATCACTGCCCTCCTGGTGATGAAACTCGGGCTCAGCAGGAGCCGTCTCAGCAGTCTTAGTCTTGTTCCTCATGACAAGTGGTCCAGCACCACGGCCACCCCGTACTCCTCCTCTAGAAGCTTTCGACGATCTACCACCAGCCATCTTCAAAACACTATAAGATTCAAACACCAACACGGTCATTCAAGGTAATTACAGTGGCCAGTTGTGATTAGACACTTACTTTACTCTTCATCCCCCAAGCATTGCCTATCCTGGCTACATCAATATCCAAATCTACTAAGAGCACATAAATCAGATAGCACATGCACATTATACCAGTTAACATTTAAGAAAACGAATTACCTGATGGCACGTTGCTACTTGGGCTGGCATCCCTCCATTCGGACCTATTCTCAGTTTAAATTTAGGTTTTTAAAATAATTTACCCATTTCTCTTAAGCTTTTGCTCTGATACCAACTTGTAAGGCCCCGTTCCCGGAGACCTCACAGTTGGACAATCACAGCATTTTTCATATAAAATAAATACATTTCATAAAAACATCGCAGCGGATTAATTTATCAAAAACCATTCCCGCATTAATATTTGATGTAGCTAAATAATACATCGTTGTATTTTAAAAGTTACAAAAGAATCATTCAGTTGTAATAGAAAACAGCAATATCATTAAGCACGAATGGATGCCAATCTTTGCCCGCCAAGTAGCCTCACCCGTGTGCCATCCCCAGCACAAAGTTACCTGCCAACTGAAAATGCATAAAAGTCAGCATTGCTGAGTGAGTTCTAGTTTTATAAATAAAATACTTTACTTTTACCGAAAAACACTTTCTTTACTTTCGTACGTGATCACACATCATACATACAACTAGATAATAATTCTTTATTATCTTTCATTATCGTTCGTTTTCACACTTTCTTTCATCATTATCTTTCACTTTATCTGGACCTGTCTTATGCTATGCCCCATCATTGTTCACGAAGTAACTAACTCTTGGGGTCAAGTGACAAGGATCCTGTTTTTGCACGTCTCGATCAGTCACAAAGACTAACCCTCTTGTGTGTGAACCCTCATGGGTTAGCCAAAACGCACGTTATATAACACACAGTTGAGCTAACAACTCTCAATGAGTTGTGAACCTCCTTAAACATTTTGCTTGCAAGACTTCATTCATTCCTTATGTTCCACTTTTCATTATCATTAATCTTTCATTTCGTTCATGATAATACTTTACGCATACGGACATAAACACACCATGTAAAGTCATGTAGTAATACGTAATATGGAACATAACAACAGGCCACAAGCATGAAAAACACCAACAAACATAACCATCAAAACATCCCAGGGCTTAATCATAAATTTCCATTTTTCCCAAAATTGCAGAAAATTTTCTAAGGCATTTAGTCGCATGAGCACTATGCAGGCGCACGAACACTATGTAGGTGCACGGGCACTTAGGCGCATAAGAAACTTAGGCGCATGAGGAAGCCTAGGCGCATGAGAACTATGTAGGCGCATGGTCCATACTAAGGCGTCTGGGCAAATTTCAGGCGCATGGGATACTTGGGCTCATGGGAAAGGACTTAGGCGCATGGACAACTTTCCAGGCGCTTGGGCACTATATGGGCGCATGGGCTGGCACTTAGGAGTTTGGGCAAATTTCAGGAGCATGAGCCAAAAACTTAGGCACATAAGCAAAACTCAGGCGCATGGGAACTAAGTTGAACGTATGGACAGTTACCAATTCGAACATGCACTTATTCCAGACCTCAAAAATATTCTAACATGTTGTCAATCTAATTCTAAGATACTAGACACCTAAAACCAAGCATACAACCACAATATACAAGTAAAACATATGGTATAACATGCTGAAAAATTTATAAGAGTTAGTTACATGCATTTTCAGCCCCAAAACAAGTTTAAAAACAAGAAACCAGGGATCTAGAAGTTACCTGCAGCAGCTTTCAAGTAAAACTCCTCCAAACTCGAAAGCACAAGGATTTCAAACACCTAAACACACCAAAAATGCAGAACCGAACACAAAGAACATATAAGAATGGGTCCCGAAGCTGAAAACTCAGCTGAAAATGAACAAAAACGTAAGAAAACACTCACCTTTGAAGCTTTCTCTCACTAGAAACCAATGAAGCTCTGCTTTCTTCTTTCTAGCAGTCAAAACAGGTTGGTGAAGCAGAGTAGTGGGCGGCCATGCCCACTTTAAACAAAAATAATAATGTTTTGTCCTTCATACAACTTTAGCCCCTCCACTTTGATAATTCACCTTTATTTCTTTGCACTTTCTTTCCTTTTTGTCTTTAATAAATTTTCAGGTGTTATATTTAGAGGCTCATCAATCTTCTTAGGCTCAATCTGGGACAAGAAACAAGAGTGAAGACAAACATTTTTGTCATGGGTTTGTCCTCTTGTTCTCATCCCTGTCTTAAAATTTCCAATTATGTTTGTGGTGGGATGTGACTTGTGGATTCTTAATTGAGGAATCAAAGTAAGTTGGTTGGATAGATCTAAATTGGTGAAATTCAAATCTGGTGATTGAGTGTCATCCATCACATCAACACACTTATCAAGAGAAACTTGATCCAATGAGTGTGTCATATCATTGATGTTGTCTTCTATGGAGTGGTTATCAGCATCAAGAAATTCTTGATCACTATCACCACCTCCATCTCCTCCTACATTGTAAATTCCTTCATTTGAGTACTGTGCCTCTATGCTGGAATTTATAGGAACCTCGGATGTATCAACTAAAGTGTTTGTCATGGTTCTGCTGAAAGGATTTCCAACTTCAGGGCAAGTTACCACTAAAGCTGAAGTAGTTTGAACACTTGGTCTTCTCAGCTCAAATCTTGGATCAGAATCTCATACTGATATGTTACCTGTTGATCCTAAAACATCTTCACAAGATTTGTTAAAACAATTAGTAACTAAATCAAGATCAAACAGCTAATCAGGACCAAAACCTTTCATACTAGGTGTGTGCTCATTGAAGGTCACATTGGCTAGTTCCTCAACTATTCTAGTTCTGAGATTGTATACTATATAAGCCTTAGCTTAGGAAGAGTATCCAATGAAATGTACATCATTTGATTTCTCATCAAATTTGGATATTTGATCCTTGCTATTCAAGATGGTGCAAGGACATCCAAATGACCTGAGGAAACCAATGAAAGGTCTCCTTTTATGCCATAGTTCATAAGGAGTCTTACCATGAGTCTTGACTATTAAAACTCTGAACTGCACATAGCAGGTAGTTTTGATTGCCTCTACCCAGAAGGTGATGAGAAGTTTAGAGTCAGATAACATGGTTCTTGCAACTTCAATAAGTGTCTTGTTTCTCCTCTTAGCAACACCATTTTGCTGAAGAATCTTGGGAGCACTGTATTGTCTTGTACTATCCTTTTCATCATAAAATGTATCAAGGATTTGGTTCTTGAATTTAGTTCCTTGATCACATCTTATGATTTTGACCTTGTGATCACATTGATTCTTAATTTTTAGAATGAAGCTTTTTAAGACCTTAAGAGTCTCATCCTTAGTCTATATTATGAAGTCATCTGTGATCACCAAACAGTATAAGGTTTTTCCTAGACTTATTACACCGGTGGGACCAAAGAGATCCATGTGTAATAAGTGTAGGGGAGTAGTGATGGAGTTCATTTCCTTTGGCTTGTGAGATAGTTTATGTTGCTTCCCTTTCAGGCATGCAACATAATAGTCATCACTTGTAAACTCTTTCTTTGGCATTCCAGTTACCAAATCATTCTTAATTAATTTGTTCATGTTCTTAAAGTTTACATGGCATAGTCTTTTATGCCAAAGGAAAACTCATCACTAGTTGCTTTTGATAGAAACCAAGAAAATTCTCCTTATGGGGATGTTTCCTACAAGTCCATCTTGTACATGTTCCCTTTCCTGGGGACTTTGAGCAGGATATGCTTTTAAGGAATGACCACCCCAAGCTTGAGAACAATGCACTCATGCTTAGTAGAGCATGTTATGTCTCTGTTCACAAAATTGGGATACACTCAAGAGATTGTACCCAAGCTCTTTAACAAAATTTACCTTCTCAATGTTGAGCTTACCATTTATGTAACCACCTGATTCTCCTTCAAAAGCAACTAGCCCTCCATTAATTTTTTTCAAAGTTCTAAAGTAAAGAGCCAATGTCTGTTATGTGCCTGGAACAGCCACTATCAATGATCCATACATTCCCTTTGGTCTTAAGTTGTTCCTGCACATAAAGAGACAGTTAGTTATATTTGGAAACCCAAGCCTCATTGATCTTAGGCTTGTCAAAGTGAACCAAAGATAATACAACAGTAATTGATCCTATATGCATGCTCTAAGCATCATTTGCTGTTGTTGATGAAGAACTTTCAGTCACCAAAGAGACTGTGATGAGTTTTGCTATGCACTTATACTATTGGATAAATTGAAAAACATTAAAATCAATAAGCTTAATAACCAGTTTGGAAAGAAAAATAATAGACCAAACTATTTACAAAGAAATTAGTGAACTTATTAACTAGTTTTGATGAAAATCAATCATTCAACCCCTAACCAAATGTTATGATTCGCTAGCAGTTTTAGGCCTACGGTTATTGATTTAGATTTATCTCATTCCTAATATTTTTTGTAGCAAACTTGAAACCCTAAAAATATGAAAGGGCCAATTGCTTTACCTCTATACATAGTTGGGTCGATATGTGAATTTTGATAAACTAAAATAAGCACTTGTTATTCTTTTCTCATTAATTATTATAGTACCCCTAAAATACAACTGATCAAATTAAGAAAAAATTACGAGAAATTACCAACTTAAGTAGATAACAACATAATACCCTCCACATCTTCTGTTTCTGTTACGTATAGAGAAATTACAACCTATAAACAAACTTATGCATCAGTGTTTGAAGTCTAACCCTATTTAATATATTACATGAGTTTATCAAATCCTAGCCATCATTAGTGTCCAATTTCAAGTAATAAATCTAAAACCTAAGTTCACAACACAGGATGAAGCAAACCAAATTTTTTTTTTATAAAAACACTTTCACAATTTATATCAGAGCTTTGGTCCCAGTTCATATCAAAATTTGTCACTCGTAGTGACATGTCATTTTATAACATATATATATATATATATATATATATATATATATATATATATATATATATATATTATAAGAATACATAATCATTAAATATTTTTATTACATTTATTATAAAAAATAATAAACGAGAGTAGGGTTCCTTCGTCGGTCTGATCACGTCCACGAAGCTTTAACCATTTATGGGTGCTTTTCCTAAAAACATTTAAAACATATTTTATTAGCTTTCACTAAGTAAGTAAACTTTTTTATTCTAAAAACATATTTTCTTTTGTTGGAATTTAACATCCAAAATCTTTATTTATCTAATACTCATTACTTCTTTGGAATTCAACGCCCAAATTCCTTATGGGTTTATTTATAACCATTGAGGATTAATAACTCCTTTTTTATATATGTGGAGTTCAACACCCGAGCCCATTGGGATTTCAACACCCAAAATCCTTACATATATTTAACTCCCCTTATATATATATATATATATTTATATATAGATGTGTGTATGTGTGTGTGTGTGTGTGTGTGTGTGTGGAGTTCAACGCCCGAACCCCTTGGGATTTCAACACCCGAAATCCTTACATATATTTAAATCCTTTTTAAACTATTAATACACATACTTGGAACCATAATCATATAAATCATTTCCCCAATAATCAGGTTTATCATAATAAGTAAACATATATCACATGTAATTAAACATGTTTCATCTCCACAAAATTCATACAAACTTATAATAATTAAAAACATACAACATGTAATTAAACATGTAATATAAATTAGTTACGGGTCAGTATACTTACCTTTCAGACTTAATAAGAGTACAATATAAGACTCAAGTTTGTCGTACGTCAATCTCGCCTGTCAATCACCACTAGTACTAGTTTGTTGAAAGAATATTTCTCTTAAGCACCTTATCTTGTGTTAACCCTCTCTCGTTTTCTTTTCTTCCATTTTTCTGACACTACATTTCCTTATATATACAATTTTTTTTTATAATCTTATGAATGTTGGCATGGGGTTAACAGGTGTTATATTGAGCAATTCTTTCTTCATTCTCTAAGCTACGCGGAACATGCATGTTCCATTAATAGTTTAATTTGTTTTCCTATTCATTTTACATATATATATTTAAAAAAAGCTACACCGCCATTCCAATTTGTATTATTATTATTATTATTATTATTATTATTATTATTATTATTATTCGGTGTTTAACAATATTTAACGCTCATTTATAGTCTCATACATCTCATTTACCAACTCACGAGTTTACCCGTTACTTACTCGTTTAATAATATTTAAAATATATGTTTTGAAATATTTTGTTTTCATCTACAAAACTGGTTGTTACGCGGAAGAACAAATATTCAAGAGTTTGATCATGGAAACATACATACATATGGCATGGAATCATATAAGCAAACAACGAGAATAATACCTTAACTGTTTGATAGTGAGCCTGATGATGAATTAAAGCCTTGCTATAGGCTTAGGCCATACTATTATAGAGATCCCTTACCCTCACGTAATTACCATAGGCCTCTTTCAGGCCTCTTTCATCTCTTATAAATCCTAATCCTTTGAAGAACTCTGAACATGGAGCTATGGATCTAGTTCCTACAGAGTATAAGAACATTGGGATGGATCAAGTATGGGAGGTGAAGAACGAAAGAGCACCGATCAAAAAGGGCTAAATGATTGAACCAATTTAGGTTAAAAAGTGAGAATGAGGAGGGAAATCAATGAGCGAGGGCAATCTACTTTTTTAGGGAGGAAATTAAATTTCTTTTATGGAGGATAGAAATTAAATGGTTTTTAGAAATTCATGTATAAATTACTTTTTTAAGGATCATAGGGACATAAAATTAATTTAAATATACACATAAAATATATTTATATAAATACAAATCTTGTATTTTTGTAGATGTTATTAAGTATTTTATAATTATTTATTTTCTTGCTTTTACTATGTGTTTATTTTGATTTATAAATGCTATAATATTAATCTGTCTTCATATTTTGCGGGAAATTGATGAAATCGATATAGCGGTGAATCAGTTTGGTGAACAAAGTGCATGGTAATTTTTGGAATGGAATATGAGTTTAGAGGAGATTTGAGAAAATAAACTTGGATGGGAAGTAGAGGTTTTTAGTAGTAGGATTGACCAATATTAATTACATTTTACCCTAACCCTAACCCTAACCTGTGACATCCGGTAATTTTCCTTTACCAAACTCTGTTACTTCCGTTAAGTCTTGCATACACTTGTTGTTAGCACACACTAATTGTTGTTGAACGTTGGTGATTTAATAATAATTAATAATGATAAACTGATAATAATTTAGTTGATGATGTGATTATTAAGTCGTGCTTATGTGTTTACATGATTTAAATATTATTTATGAATTTTATCGCGTAACGTGGGAACGTGTGTATTTAATTTGTGAATTTTGTAACTTGTAACAATAATGCATATGATTATTATTGTTAGTTTATATGCTTGTTATTCTTAGTTAAAAACCTTTTAAAAAGATTTTAAAAGCTTAGTTTTTATAAAATACAAATTATAAGGGTTAAAAGGGTAATTATGGATTATTAAATAAAACAAAACACAAAATCCCAACCCTAATACCCCCCTACGGCCGCGACCTGCACTCTCTCCCTCTGCCCTTGCGAAATTCGACCAAATCCAAGCATCAAGCATCAATTTTGATTAGTTCCAAGTGGTTCTAAAGTGTAGCAAGCATCAAATCTTGCCCATTACGCGAATTAAAGGTTGGTTTTGTGTTTTTCATGCATTTTTTTGAAGTAGCCGAAACCCTAATTTGAAATTGATGATGTGGAGGTCGATTCTTGATTGTTTGATGATGTTAATATGTTAGTTAGATTGTATAGACGTTAGTTAACATTGATTATGCAAGAAAGTTGCGATTTTGATGCGTTGTTCATAGGTTACTAATAATAGTAACTTTATTTAAATGAATGCTATGATTTGATGATGAATTGATGTTGTTAATGTGTTTATGATGATAATTGGGTGTTAGATTGATGATATTGATTCTAGAAACCTAAGAACGAATGTTGTAGTTCATAGGTTACCAAAAGTAGAAACTTTTGTTCATGAGGATTGATAAATTATGATGATTGGATGTTGTTGATCATGTCTAGATGTTAACATGAGTTTGAATTGGTATATTGTTAATGAATTCATGAATGTATTGGGTGCTTTGATAGATTTTGGGATGTGCTTTCCCAAACGGGAAACTTTATTTGCACAAAATCCTGAATATGATGATTTGAGCATGTTAGGGACATTAGGATCATGCTGGTATGTTCATGGATGGTTTATAAGGTGGAAGAATGTATTGTTTGGGTTGTATGAATGCTAAATTGGTTAGTTGACGGATTTGGTTTGTTTGTGGGATTACATGGTAATGGGTCATATGGGTATTGATAGGACTATTGGTTGGGTTGTAATAGATCATGGTTGCACATTTTGGTTGATGTGGACTCTATTGAATAATGTGATGATTGTTATACACGCGTGTGAATCTGAGGCCCCTACTTAGTAGGATTGGCAGGGTTTAGGGTGTGAAGTTGTGAGTGACTTCACATGGCATGCTGTGCATGATTTGATTCTATGTATGGTGCATTGGTTGTGTTGTAGCTATGTTGAGCTTGATAATTGTTTGAGATTAGCATGACTTGTATGATATCTGGCTGTATGATGATCTAGGTAGTACATGTGGGTAATAAAGTGTCATATGTGATCAGTTTGTATGTTAATCATGTGTAATGTATTGTTATGCTTGTTTGAATGGAATTTCACCTATAATGTCACCAACGGGTCAAACGGGTCAACTGGGTCAAATGTGTCTTGTCTTCTAAAACCTTGAGTTCTTTGGTTTGTAGAGCACGTAGGGTTTCATTATGATTCTGTGTACACGTACTTATGTACTCATGTGTTCTAGGTGACCTCTGAGGGTTGTCTATCCACTCTTTCTTGTCAAGTTAAGCCTTAAGTAATTTCTTACATGCATCAGGTGAGTTCATGCCCCACTCTTTTACATACTGTCTTTTAGGGGAGATAGCATACTAGTTTTACAAACGCTTACTTTATATGAGTTGTGTATAGTATGATATAGTGCTTAATACCATGAAAGTCCTCACACTTTTAGATTGTTAATAATGATGAGTAGTGGGAAATCTTGGGTAGTACTACTGGGTCTGACGAGCCCCACCTGTGCAACTCGAGGTCAAACGGGTGCAATTTTGTCCTAACGAACATTGTCATGACCTGGTATGTCATGGCAGGAGGAAATAAACGTAACACAGTCAGCTTCAATCGTGAAATCGCCTATGATTATTACTATTTGTTTATAGACTAACTATCTATTACAATACACTTCTTATATTGTGCAACTGTTATTGATTTATGTTTAATGCAAACTCTTGAACTCACCAACCATTGTGTTGACTCTTTAGTATGTTATTCTTAGGTTAAGGTTGCTATTGCCTATGAGCAC
Organism: Flaveria sonorensis; assembly: GCA_025506505.1. Lineage (NCBI taxonomy): Eukaryota > Viridiplantae > Streptophyta > Magnoliopsida > Asterales > Asteraceae > Flaveria > Flaveria sonorensis. The sequence continues at coordinate 29,225,715 of CM046440.1, read as the reverse complement.
ATTATACGGGTCAGCATCATTGGATTGTCTGCATGTTTGAAAACAATGTCTTTGGTTGAGTTGTTTAAACATTTACGATTGGGTTTTGCATAATATTTGGGCGCGTGTGTTTGCGCGTTTTATGTCATGTTACATTGCTTTGGAATTTTCTGGTTATTAAAACTCTTACGCATGTATTTAAAGTTAAACTTTGATTTTGAATGTTTATACATATAGAGTCGTTCTGAGAAACTAATGACTGAGATCCTGGTATGTCATGCGCCTCGCGGTAAAACCCCGCACGCCGATTTTGAGGGTGTGACAGATTGGTATCAGAGCCATTGGTTATAGGGAACTAGGTTGCATATACACTAGACTATAACCACATAGTTGTTAGTTACTTGTCGCTTACTTCCTTACTGTATACTCATTGGCATACAAATCACGTACTTCGTAGCATGGCATCATCATCCAGAAATTTAGGCAAGAGACCTGCATGATCTGAGTCACCTCCTACTTCTCCCGTACCTGATAGGGGATTTAACTAGCCCCGACATCCTTATCCTCCTGGCGAGATAGACTGGGATCAGCCTTTCATACCTCCTGAGCTCTATCCTCCACGGAACTGGGATTTCTACCCCACCTACATACGTCGTATGGCTTATTGAGAGCGTGTACCACCAGTAGCTCCTACTCGACCTAGGACTAGGTCATTAACAGCCTCTGTATTGCCTACTCTTCCTACCTTGGACATCCCTCTGAAGCAGGCATTTGCAGCCCTAGTAGCCACTCTAGACACAGAGCGGTAGCGTATCCGAGGACTCACTGATGAGAACTATGCCTTACGATCTGAGATGCGTCAGTTGCGCTACCAGGTAGAGACGCTTCAAGAGCGACTCTCCGATGGCCATTGGTGGACATCATACCCTGGCAGGCAACGTTGTAGCACTTACTGGGTGCATGGACGCACAGGATCACCATAACATAGTGATCGATGATAGGTTTGCTGATTTAGAGGCACAACTGGCAGTACTTCAGGTTGCTGAAGCCCCTGCACCTTTGGTGGACCCTGATGAGGAAGACCTAGAAGAGGAACCGGAGGAAGCCCCCGAAGAAGAACCAGCAGAGATGGATAAGGACAGTGACGGATCTGACGTGCTGGACTGATTCCACTTTTATATGATTTAGACTATATAGTGTTTCTTTCCTTTGAAACCTATGTGGGAAGGGTTGTTTCCCACCTAACTGAAAAACTCAAATTTTGACATTGATGGAATACTTTGTGACTCATTTACAATTTATTTATCTTTGGTTATTATTTCTGTTATAAATGTTGTGGTTGTGATGAAATCCTTATTTCTTATTATTTACTGTACCTCAATGAGATTAATATGTTGGATTTTACTCATTATTGTATTTGTGAATGTAAAATGAAATATGGACGGACGTGGAAGAGGATGTGGACGAGGTCATGGACGTGGCGCCGGAGGTCGTGGTGCCGGTGCCATAAACATGACACCTGCAGAGTTGGCTACCCTAATTAACGAGCACGTACAGGCAGCAGTGGCTGCTGCCCAAACCGGACAGCCAGCAGGTAAATGATAAAAGAAGTTTAACCAATTATCCTAGTTAATTGTCTGGGATACCTGACTAATGTATGGTTTGTCGAAACAGGATCTCCACCTTGTACTTACATGTCCTTCATGGATTGTAAACCTCGCACCTACAGCGGGATGGAAAGAGCTGTGGGATTAGTACGGTGGTTTGAGAAAACTGAATCCATTTATGAAATGTAACTGTCCGCCAGCTGACCAAGTGAAGTTCGCGACCGGAACACATGAGGGTGCAGCACTTTCTTGGTGGAATGCCCAGGTGCAAATGCTGGGTCAAACCATGGCCAATGAACTACCCTGGAATGAATTTAAAGGTATTATGACCGAAGAATACTACCCTCGAAATGAAGTACAGAAGCTGGAGATTGAGTTCTGGCAACTCAAAATGCAAAGCTCAGAGATTGAAGCCTACACGACCCGTACTCATGAGTTGGCCACACTATGCCCTGGAATGGTCAATGAAATGCACAAGAGAGTTGAGCACTACATACGTGGACTGGTGCCCTAAATTCAGAGTATGGTAACTGCTTCCAACCCCACTACCATACAGCAGGCTATCCGGACAGCCCACAGGCTAACTGACCAGGTAGTTGAGCAAGGACGGTTACCCAAACGGGGAGCGGTTGCTAGTGTGCCTGACAACAAACAAAAGTGGGAGAAGATTAGTAACAAAGGTTCATCCTCCAGCAACCAGCCACAACAACAGCAGCAACAGGTACAACAGCAGCAGCAACCTCCCCAGCAACAAAGGAGGTTTGATAACAACCGAAATTTCAATCAGTCATCCTCGGCATCACAGGCACAAGGAGGCTATGTTGGGAAAAGTCCCAAGTGTAATCGATGCAACTACTATCACACCGGCAGGTGTGACAACTTTCGATGCCAACGCTATGGTAAAGTTGGGCATGCAGCGAAGGACTGCCGGGGTAAACTGATGAAGAAGCCTCAACAATCACAAGAAACTCCGAAAGGTTGTTTCAAGTGCAGAAAAGAAGGTCATTACAGGCGCAATTGTCCACAGCTTAGGAGAAATGGAAATGGCGGGAACAACACTAGTAATAACAACAACGGCAACAACAATAACAACAACAATGGTAATGGAAACAACAATGGTGGAAATAATAATGGAGCCAAAGGGAGAGCCTTCGTCATTGGCTTAGGTGAGGCTCTAAACGATCGTACAACAGTAACTAGTAAATTTTCGGTTAATGGTCGCTTTGCTACCGTATTATTTGATACTGGAGCTGATAGAAGCTTTATTTCAACTAAGTTTAGTAGTCTTTTAAGTGATATGCCATCAACATTAGAATCAAAGTACACAGTAGAGTTAGCTGATGGTAAACAGATTCACGTGACCCATGTCCTTAGAGGCTGTAAGATAGAACTTGCTGGTCATACCTTCGACATAGATCTCATGCCTATCACACTTGGGAGCTTTGATGTAGTAGTCGGCATGGATTGGCTTTCTGACAAGCAAGCGAAAGTCATATGTCATGAGAAGGTTATACGGATTCCTAACGGTGAAGAAATTCTCTCGGTTAAAGGTGATAGGAGTGGTGTAGTGATGGGCATCATCTCATTCATGAAGGCATAGAAGTTGTTACGGAAAGGTCATCTAGCCATATTGGCACTTGTCACTGACAATCAGATAGAGGAAAACAAGATAGAGGATATCCCTGTGGTTTGTGAGTTTCCCGAGGTGTTTCCGGAGGACCTGCCCGGACTACCACCTCATCGTCAAGTCGAGTTTCAAACTGAGTTGACTACAGGAGACGCTCTGATTGCAAGAGCACCTTACCGGCTAGCTCCAAACGAACTGCAGGAATTATCTGCTCAACTCCAAGAACTATTGGATAAAGGATTTATCCGACCCAGTTCATCGCCCTAGGGAGCGACAGTTCTATTTGTCAAGAAGAAGGATGGTACATTTCGAATGTGCATTGACTATAGGGAACTGAACAAAGTCACAATCAAGAATAGATATCCCTTACCTTGTATAGATGATTTGTTTGATCAACTGCAAGGATCAAGCTATTATTCTAAGATTGATCTAAGGTCTGGGTATCATCAGTTGAGAGTTCGAGAGGAAGATATCTTGAAGACTGCCTTTCGTACACGTTACGGTCACTACGAGTTCTTAATCATGCCATTCGGGTTGACGAATGCACCAGCGGTATTCATGGACCTTATGAATCGCATGTGCAAACCCTATCTTGATCAGTTTGTTATTGTCTTTATCAATGACATATTGATCTACTCAAGGACTGAGGAAGAACATGGAGAGCACTTACGTTTAATCTTGGAATTACTTAGAAAAGAACAACTGTAAACCAAATTTTCTAAGTGTGATTTCTGGATACGTGAAGTGCAATTCTTGGGTCATATTGTTAACGAGAAAGGAATACATGTTGATCCGGCAAAGATTGAGGCGATAAAGAATTGGTCAATTCCTAAGACGCCAAGTGAGATACGACAGTTTCTTGGACTGGCAGAATACTATCGGCGATTCATCAAAGGATTTTCTAAGATTGCTCAACCCCTCACAGCCTTGACTCACAAAGGAACGACGTACAAATGGGGCGAGAGTCAGGCATCTGCTTTCCAGTTGCTGAAACAGAAATTGTGTAGCGCACCTATATTAGCGTTACCGGATGGAAGTGATGATTTTGTAGTCTATTGTGATGCTTCCATTCAAGGACTTGGGTGTGTATTAATGCAGCAGGATAAGGTAATAGCTTACGCCTCTAGAAACTAAAGGTTCATGAGAAGAACTATACCACCCATGACTTGGAGCTGGGTGCGGTAGTTTTTGCCTTAAAGATCTAGAGACACTTCTTGTACGGTACCAAATGCACTATTTACACCGATCACAAGAGTCTTCAACACATCTTTGAGCAAAAGGAATTGAACATGAGGCAAAGACGTTGGGTAGAGCTACTGAACGACTATGATTGTGCCATCAGATATCATTCGGAGAAAGCAAATGTAGTCGCTGACGCGCTGAGTAGGAAAGAAACTGCTAAGCCTCGACCGTGTGCGAGCTTTGCAGCTTACCATTAGCACATAGTTACCTGAAAAAATCCAAGAGGCTCAGATAGAAGCTTTGACAACAGAAAAGATTGAGTCTGAATCGTTAAGGGGAATTGAAAATCACTTGGAAGTAAAAGCGGATGGAATTCGTTACGTCATGGATAGACTTTGGGTACCTCTACACGGAAATTTGAGAGACTTGGTCATGAGTGAGGCACACAAGTCTAAGTACTCTATACATCCTGGATCTAACAAGATGTATCATGATCTGAAGACGCACTATTGGTGGCCTAATATGAAAGCGGATGTAGCTACCTATGTGAGCAAGTGTCTGACCTGCTCAAAGGTAAAAGTGGAGTATCAAAAACCATCTGGGTTGTTGCAACAGACTGAGATCCCTTTGTGGAAGTGGGATCAGAAATCAATGGATTTTATTACTAAGTTACCTCGAACTTCTACTGGTTGCGACACATATGGGTTATCGTGGATAGATTAACAAAGTCTGCTCATTTCCTAGCGATATAGGAAACAGACAAGATGGAGAAATTAACCCGACTCTATTTGAAGGAGATCGTTTCGAGGCATGGAGTACCGATCTCAATTATTTCTGACCGCGATTCTTGTTTCACATCGCACTTCTGGCAATCACTGCAGAAATCTTTGGGTACGCGATTGGATATGAGTACTGCTTATCATCCACAGACTGATGGTCAAAGCGAGCGTACTATACAGACTTGGGAGGACATGTTACGTGCTTGTGTGATTGACTTCTGGAATAACTGGGAAGTTCACCTACAATTGGTGGAATTTTCTTACAACAACAGTTATCACACTAGCATAAAGGCAGCACCTTTTGAAGTGTTGTATGGGTGAAAATGTAGATCACCAGTTTGTTGGGCTGAAATTAGTGATAGCCAGCTAACAGGTCCTGAGTTAGTACACGAGACCACTGAGAAGATTGTACAAATAAGGAACCGTATGGCTGCAGCGCGCGACAGACAGAAAAGTTATGCTGACAAGCGACGGAAACCTCTAGAATTTCAGGTTACTGACAAAGTCTTATTGAAAGTCTCAACATGGAAAGGCGTGATTCGGTTTGGTAAAAGAGGACAACTAAATCCGAGATACGTTGGACCATTTGAGATAGTGGAAAGAATAGGTCCAGTGGCCTATCGACTAGACTTACCTGATTAATTAAGTGGAATCCATGATGTATTCCATGTTTCAAATCTGAAGAAGTGCCTAACGAATGAAACGATGATCGTACCGCTTGAGGAAGTCCAAGTAGATGAACAACTATGCTTCATTGAGGAACCAGTCGAGGTGATGGATCGTGAGGTAAAGACACTTAAGGAAAGCAAGATACCCATAGTCAAGGTTCGTTGGAACTCGAGACGTGGACCAGAATTCACGTGGGAACGTGAGGACCAGATGAACCTTAAGTATCCTCAACTGCTAGAAAAGACGATGCCAGCCGACGAAGGTATTGATTTAAATTTCGGGACGAATTTTCATTCAACATGGGGATGATGTGACAACTCACCCGAAACTCACTCCATTACTTTGTGCCAATCCAGTAGACCAGTGATGGAACACTCACCATGTAACACAATTTTCGGGATGAAAATTCTTTCAACATGGGGATAATGTGACATCCGGTAATTTTCCGTTACCAAACTCCAATAGTTCCGTTAAGTCTTGCATACACGTGTCGTGAGCACACACTAGTTGTCGTTGAACGTTGGTGACTTAATAATAATTAATAATGATAAACTAATAATAATTTAGTTAATGATGTGATTATTAAGTTGTACTTATGTGTTTACGTGATTTAAATATTATTTATGAATTTTATCGCGTAACGTGGGAACGTGTGTATTTAATTTGTGAATTTTGTAACTTGTAACAATAATGCATATGATTATTATTGTTAGTTTATATGCTTGTTATTCATAGTTAAAAACCTTTTAAAAATATTTTAAAAGCTTAGTTTTTATAAAATACAAATTATAAGGGTTAAAAGGGTAATTATGGATTATTAAATAAAACAAACACAAAATCCCAACCCTAATACCCCCTTACGGCCGCGACCTGCACCCTCTCCCTCTGCCCTTGTGAAATTCGACCAAATCCAAGCATCAAGCATCGATTTTGATTAGTTCCAAGTGGTTCTAAAGTGTAGCAAGCATCAAATCTTGCCCATTACGCGAATTAAAGGTTGGTTTTGTATTTTTTCATGCATTTTTTTGAAGTAGCCGAAACCCTAATTTGAAATTGATGATGTGGAGGTCGATTCTTGATTGTTTGATGATGTTAATATGTTAGTTAGATTGTATAGACGTTAGTTAACATTGATTATGCAAGAAAGTTGCGATTTTGATGCGTTGTTCATAGGTTACTAATAATAGTAACTTTATTTAAATGAATGCTATGATTTGATGATGAATTGATGTTGTTAATGTGTTTATGATGATAATTGTGTGTTAGATTGATGATATTGATTCTAGAAACCTAAGAACGAATGTTGTAGTTCATAGGTTACCAAAAGTAGAAACTTTTGTTCATGAGGATTGATAAATTATGATGATTGGATGTTGTTGATCATGTCTAGATGTTAACATGAGTTTGAATTGGTATATTGTTAATGAATTCATGAATGTATTGGGTGCTTTGATAGATTTTGGGATGTACTTTCCCAAACGGGAAACTTTATTTGCACAAAATCCTGAATATGATGATTTGAGCATGTTAGGGACATTAGGATCATGCTAGTATGTTCATGGATGGTTTATAAGGTGGAAGAATGTATTGTTTGGGTCGTATGAATGCTAAATTGGTTAGTTGACGGATTTGGTCTGTTTGTGGGATTACATGGTAATGGGTGATATGGGTATTGATAGGACTATTGGTTGGGTTGTTATGGTTGCACATTTTGGTTGATGTGGACTCTATTGAATAATGTGATGATTGTTATACACGCGTGCAAATCTGAGGCCCCTACTTAGTAGGATTGGCAGGGTTTAGGGTGTGAAGTTGTGAGTGACTTCACATGGCATGCTGTGCATGATTTGATTCTATGTATGATGCATTGGTTGTGTTGCAGCTATGTTGAGCTTGATAATTGTTTGAGATTAGCATGACCTGTATGATATCTGGCTGTATGATGATCTAGGTAGTACATGTGGGTAATGAAGTGTCATATGTGATCAGTTTGTATGTTAATCATGTGTAATGTATTGTTATGCTTGTTTGAATGGAATTTCACCTATAATGTCACCAACGGGTCAACTGGGTCAAATGTGTCTTGTCTTCTAAAACCTTGAGTTCTTTGGTTTGTAGAGAACTTAGGGTTTCATTATGATTCTGTGTACATGTACTTATGTACTCATGTGTTCTAGGTGACCTCTGAGGGTTGTCTATCCACTCTTTCTTGTCAAGTTAAGTCTTAAGTAATTTCTTACACGCATCAGGTGAGTTCATGCCCCACTCTTTTACATACTCTCTTTTGTGGGAGATAGCATACTGGTTTTACAAACGCTTACTTTATATGAGTTGTGTATAGTATGATATAGTATTGAATGTAACCTTTCGTGTTTTCGTTAATTGATAGTTAACCTTGTTATGTTCTTGTAAGGACCATTTATGTCATTTAAGAAACTATATGGGTTGTTTATGAATGTTTCTTTTATGGTGCATTAATTCATTAATTTAAGAGTTATTAATTTGTTTTTAATATAATAAAACATAATAATAATAGTTAAAATAAGATAAAAATAATAATAATAATAGAAATAATAATTTATAAGAGTTAAATAATTAACAAGTTTAAAATGTTTAAAACTTAAAGTTTAATTAAGTTAGGGGGCCTTTAAGACAATTTACAAACTTAAAATAGAAGTTTTGTACCTAAAATATTAAGTTGAAAACCGCAGGGACTAAAGCTGTAAATATTCAAAACCCAAACCCCGTCCCCTCTTTTCCCCCGCAATTCCGATGACACTCCGGCTCACCCTCCGGCCAAACTCCGGCGAGGGTTAAACAGCCAATATTCAGCCGGTTTAACCAAATTAAACCATTTTCTTTCGAACGTTACCACGGATCGAACCCATAACCGCTTTTAGTTAGGTTGAAACGATGGTTCCATTAAGAAAACACCTGAAACCGAAACATACCAATCGATTCAACATAAAATCCGTTGAATTGAGCCGTTTGATCGACTAGAAACGTTTGTTCAATCATTGCGGAACTAAATGTGTGGTTTAATTCGAGTTAAACAGCCATTTAATCATCTAATCATAACCGAAACAATCGAATCAAAGGCGAAACCCATTCGGGGCGAAATCGTCCAAATTGAATCTATATAACAGAGGGGAATCATCCCAACTGACCTCTTTCAACTCTCTGCAACCTAAATTTCTCTAAAACTTCGCATAAACATCGAATTCATACTCCCTGTTCATCGCATAAAGAACGGAAGCTAAACCGGGTTAAATCATTTCAATTCGTGCACAATCGGGTAAGTTGAACACATCCACGCACTCGTTTCCATCTGGGGATGAAAGCATCAACATTAATTTGGTTAATAACATCGAATTGAGGATCAATTTTGGATTCACCCGTTCTAGGGTTTATGCGATTTGGGGTTTTTCCAGAGATTGTGTTTATAAAGTAAGGAAGCCGGCTTTTAGCAGGCATAGGCTACCCAGCCTAACGGTAAACATCACTCCCCACAATTGTGAGGTCCCGGGTTCGAACCCGGGCACCCACATTATTTTTTTTAAAGCCTTTTCTTAACAATTTAAATACAGAAATATTTTAATAATTATAAAAATCATTTTTGTAAACTTTAATTATTTTTAAAGTCTCATAATTAATTTCTGTAAATTTCTTCATTTAAATATTTTAATATTTTATATAAAACGTTTTTTTTACAAATGTCATACTTAGATTATTTTTATAAAATAGACTTTAAATAATAGTTTAAATTAATAAATTATTATTGGCCAATACGTTAATCATGTTTACTTCAAATAATTATAAAATTTATTTGCATCTTATATTTAAACTTTACAAGTTATTATAAAGAATTTAATTTCTTTTCTCTATATTACATTACCTAAATGGTATATTTCTTTCATTGGATTAAAATATATATATGATTTCAATAGATAACCTTACTTATTTATAAAAACCCCCAAATTCCTATTGAAACCCTAGTTCGCGTTTAATCGTTAATATTACCTTTAACCTTAACCTTGAAATATATACGTTAGGTATCTTGTAAAAGGAATCGTTGGAGCACCGTTTAATTTCTTGTTATCATCTTATATATATAATGTGAGTTTTCATGCCCCTCTTTTACTTTATTTCACACCTTTGGGGTGAAACATGTTATCTTTATAAACTTGCACTTGTAAACATCTTGCTACTTGTAAATGCACGAGCAATTCATTTATAAACTTTGTCATGATTATTTGTAATATTGTGAGCCTTATATGATGAACATTATATGTTGACAATCATTAACTATTGCTAGCCTGGCGACGTCATAGATCTATGGGTCTGACAAGCCTATTTGGTGCTAAAGCCGAGGTTATTGCCGGCTCCTGATGACGTATGCTTGTTCATCATGGGAACCAAGTACACTTAGCTAATCGTTAAACTTGTAAATGATATTCTTGGTCAAGGTTTGATTGTAGCTATATGTTATCTATAAACTTGCTTTATTCGTAACCACTGACATGAATTGCTACTTGTAAACTTTTATATATATATATGTATGCTTAACCCATGAAAACTCACCAACTTTTAAAGTTGACCCTTTTATTTTTAACATGTTTCAGGAAATGCACAAGGTTGATGATTATCTTTTGAAGCATGCTTACACCTAGGATTTGGACCTAGGAAAAATAAATAAAATAACTTGAGACTTGAAAGTTGAACTTTGTTTATTTTTGTTTGTTGAGACATTTGGTTGTAATGTTTATTTCAACTTATGAATTTTTATATTTACAATTTATGGTAGTGTTATGTGGCTGTGAACAATCTTAACCCTCACATCCCGACGTTTCCGCCGTTAAGGTTGGGGTGTGACATTGAATACCATGAAAGTCCTCACACTTTCGGATTGTTAATAATGATGATTAGCGGGAAATCTTGGGTAGTACTACTGGGTCTGACGAGCCCCACCTGTGCGACTCGAGGTCAAACGGGTGCAATTTTGTCCTAACGAACATTGTCACGACCTTGTATGTCATGGCAGGAGGCAACAAACGTAACACAATCAGCTTCAATCGTGAAATCGCTATGATTATTACTATTTGTTTATAGACTAGCTATCTATTACAATACACTTCTAATATTGTGCAACTGTTATTGATTTATGTTTAACGCAAACTCTTGAACACACCAACCGTTGTGTTGACTCTTTAGTATGCTATTCTCAGGTTAAGATTGCTATTGCCTAGGAGCATATTACACGGGTCAGCATCATTGGATTGTCTGCATGTTTGAAAACAATGTCTTTGGTTGAGTTGTTTAAACATTTACGATTTGGTTTTGCATAATATTTGGGTGCGTGTGTTTGCGCGTTTTATGTCATGTTACATTGCTTTGGATTTTTCTGGTTATTAAAACGCTTCCGCATGTATTTAAAGTTAAACTTTGATTTTGAATGTTTGTATATATAGAGTCGTTCTGAGTAACTAATGACTGAGATCCTGGTATGTCACGCGCCTTGCGGTAAAACCCCGCGCGCGGATTTTGAGGGTGTGACATAACCGGTCCTATTTGTTCATAATTATAAATCAATAATGATAGTCATATATCAGAGTCATTAGACCAATATTGACCTTAATTATACATTGCTTATTTTTTTCAGTTAAGTATAGTTTCATCGAGCTTTTCGAACTCTATAAAACTTTAATCTACTTCATTGTATTTTAAATAAGAGTTATAACATAAACTTGAGAATTTTGTTATCTTTATTATTAAGTACATTACTGCCACAGTTTGTATAAAAATGAGTTCAGTTTTAAAAGCATTGAAAAAAGTAGAAAATAAAATAATGTTTTTCCTTTTTAATATGTGAATATATTATAGATCACATTTAGTTTAACTGAGCTTAATTAACCATCAATGACTCCAATTGACCATCATAAATCATCATTTACCAATAACGACCCAAACTAACCGTAATTGACAAATACTTCTCCTAGTTAAGCAATGAAAACCCAAGCTAGCTGTAGTTGACCAATAATGACCCTAATTAACCATAATTAAACAATAATGACCATAATTAACTATAACTTGCAAATAATGAACCTTTTGACCAAAAATAATTAATTACTATAGAACATTAAAAACTAATTGATCATATTTGCTGCTAATTGACCATAATTGGTCATCAATCTTAATCGTAACCATCAAAACATCACCGGCTATAATTGATAATTAATGACTCCAATTGACTATTATTTATCCTAATTCACCAATAATGATCCTAACCGACCATAATTGACAAATATTGACTCTAGTTAATTGTAATTAACCAATAATGACCATATTTAATCAAAATTTATCTAATTCACCATAGATGATCCTAAGTAATCATAATTTCAATTTCAAATTTATTCGATTCGTATTTAGTAAAAAAATTATTAATTAAATAATCTTTTTGAAATTCATTTGAGCTATCCAAATTGAAATTATCAAAATAAAAAATAAATATAACTTACAAAATATTCCAAGTTCTAAATAAGTTAAAAAGTATTGATTAGGATTTAAAGTTTTAGATTATACAATTTTTGACCTTTTAATTCTTCATTTCTCATATACATATTTCTAGAATTAATATATAAAATTGATGATCTAGAATAGGTTGGACTCACCATTGTTATTATGCTTATTTTGTCTATCAATATAAAAGGATGAATGTTATCTTACTTAGTCAGCTGATCTGGTTCACCCGACGAAACTGTGTTTCGTCGTAGGGTGAAACTAGGTTACGGTCAAGACAGTTTCTCTTTCATTCATTTTAAGTAAGTTTTGCAAACCCTAATAGTGAAATATTGTTATTGCATTTTGGTGCATTCGGCTGGAAGCTTATTTTGATCATATTTGAGCCTTTGTTTTATCTTCTTTGTATGAGTTTGGAGATTATTGAAAATATTTGAAACTTGTTCATTGTGTTATTGATAGAGTTGTGTTGATAAAGTGGGATTTCTATGTTTTATGAATCATTTGCACTGATTATCAATCATATGGACCAACAATATGGTATCAGAGCCATTGTACTCTTGATTTGTTGAATTTTTGATGGGTTTTTTAACAAAACACTATTCTATTCATTTTGAATCTTATCCCTGTGCTTTTGGTATGGAAATGAACTGAGAATCATATGGTATTTGCATAGCAAGCTATCCAAATAATTCACTCATGAATGCATTGTGATTTGGGTGAATTCTGATCAATTTAGTGTTCGAAAAGGGCTAAAGTTTCATCCAGCGAAACAGTTGTTCATCTAGTGAAACTATTGCGTTATTGATATTTGTTGCTTAGCGAAAGTTCCTCATTTTGGACTAAATTTCACCTCCTTTGATTGCAAAAACAAGCGAAAGTGTTGCCGAAATTACCCTCAGAACGAAAGTTCTACTAGTTTCAGCAAATCTGTTGCCGAAACTAGAGTTTCCCAGCACTCATTTGTTCGAGCGAAACTGCTATTGAGATTGCTAACAAAAGTAGCAACGAAAGTGCCAGCGAAAGTAATAGCAAAATTAGAGATATCTAGTGATATTAGAGGTGTTCAACGAAATTACCTTCTTGTTTGAAAATGACCACAACCAATATCACCTTGTCTGACTTGGAAAGTGTAGCACCTAATAGGCCACTGAGGCTTATCAATGGAGACAATTTTGAAGATTGGAAACATTGAATGAAGCCTTCTTCTACTACACTGATCACAACCAGTGAGAATCAATCATCAATAGTCCACATACTCCTACCGTCATAGTTGGTCAAACTACCTCACTAAACACTGATCCATCAACCTTCACAGAAAGAGATCTTAAGTTAATCGACCGTGATCAGAAAGCATTCGAAGCTTTAACTCTATGTTTATCTCAAGACATCTACAACCATTTTGCCGAACACAAGAATGCAAAATCCTTGTATGATTCTTTGTGTGAGTTTGATGATGGTAATTAAGACTTAAAATAGGACAAGAAAGCCTAAACAGAAAAGGAGTTTAATTCATTTGTTGGAAACGAAAATGAAAGCCTTACTGATCTTACTAATCGATTTCTATCTGTTTCAAGCAACTTGAAGAAATATGATGAACAGTTGGGTAATCACGAACAAGTAGCAAAACTCTTGGACTCTCTTCCACCGCATTGGAGCTTGCAAGTCAGACTGTTGAAGCAGGAAAGAAATTTTGCTGGTTATAAACTTATGGATGTGATCAACAAACTGAATTCATTTGATTTGGACATGAAAAGGAGAGAATACAATCAATCAATGGTGCCAGCTATAGTTTATCAAAAAAAAATGCTACATTGATTTCTTCCGCTGCAAACTCTTTAATGTATGGTGCAGCTTATGGTGGGTCTTCTAGATGTGGCATGTCAGAGAAGTCTAGTAGTGGACTATCAAGTGTTGGTTCAAGCTCAAAGGCATCAGTCTCCACTCAAGTTTCGTCAGACACAATGGCACTGTTTGGAATGTTTGTACATAGTTATAAAGCATTGGTTAAGGGGGAATTGAAAGGAAAAGGAATGACCGTGGAGGATATGTATCAAGTGGACCCTGATGACTTGGAAGAAACTAATATCTATGGTAGATGGCAATGCTCACGTTGCATGCAAGGAGGTTTATAGAAAGAACAGGCAGGAAAAACTTTGGCAATCAAAATCAAAACTCAAAACTTGGATTTGATAAGTCCAAATTGAGATGTTTCAACTGCAAACAATTAGGCCACTTCAAAAGAGAATGTCCAACTCTAATCATTACTGAACTGGGAACTTCTGGAACTTCAAAAGTCATTTCGATCACTGACAAAGAAGAAGCCAAGCCAAAGAAAGAGACAGCACTAATTTCAAACTTTGATTGGAGCGTTGAAATCAAAGAAACCGAAGAAGAAATCAATCATGCACTGGTGGCTGAGGTGGTGGTTAGTAATGTGAATTTAGTTAAAGATTTTGATCCTTTCATGGAGTTCATGAGTGAAATTCAAGATGAATTAGTTTGTGATGATGGGGGCAACATGTTCAAGTTCATGAGGAAAAGGTTGTTGAGGTTGGTGAAGAGAAGGGATGTTATGAAGCTATTAAGGAAAAGGTGACAATTTGTGAATCTGCTGAAGTCGGGAAGCCACAAGAAGTTCAAACAAGTGAAGTGAAGCTGGAGGTTGGTGATCTAGGAGAGGAAGAGGGAAGTCAAGCTGAGGAAGCAAGGAAGAAAGCCATGGAGGAGGAAGAATACAAAAGGAACACACCCGTCTGTCAATGCGAAAAAGCCCTAGCTGCTGAAAAAGTAGTTATGGGACTTCCTTATGAGGTAATCCAAGACATGTGTTCTCCTTCATGCAAAATTTGTTTATTCGGGGTTTATAAAGCCAACAGGTTATTGTTAGAAAATGAAAAAGAATTAAAACAAATTAACAAAGAACTTAAAACAAATGCGTCAAAATATTTTGTCAAGTTAAATGAAGCTTTAAAGGAAAATGAGTATTTAAAAAGAAATATTTTAGAAAGAAATGTTGAAATAAATGCTTTAACAGAATGGGTTGCACTTGCTGAATTTGAAACAAGAAAATCAAAAACCAAACTTGAAAAGTGGACAATCTCTGGGATGAAACATGAGAATCTCTACAAGAAACAACGACGGGCTAAAGTTAAGGCTGGTTTGGGAAGCGAAGAAACCACTCATGTTTATCCTCCTCCGAGTACTTACTGTTATTCTCCTATGCCTACAACTCATCCAACTAGTGAATTAATTCAAAAAGATACTAACAGTTTGTATGTAGGTTTAGAAGGTGTAAATCATAAGGAGATTCGCGAGGAGTATGATTATGGTGTAAGTAGTGGTCTGGGCAGTTCTAGTATTAGCATATTTTATTCCAAAAAGTCTTTAATAGACAATAGCTTAAGTAGATTTGTTTGCCAAAAGTCTATTACAGACAATGGCATGTGTAGTTCCAGCTCTAGTCCAGCTTGTTCATCTTTAGATGTTTATGAATCAAATCATGATGTTTCAAATGCTTGTGTTAATAGAAATGATGCTTGTTCAAGTAAAGCTTCAGACAAACAAGCAAAATCAAATTATTTTGAAAAGTTCTTCTCTCATCCAATTCCATCTTTTACACCAATTCGGATTTCTAAACCTAAAGAGCAGGAGACAACTTCGTCATATGTCAGTCATATTAATGTAAATGAATCAGAACCTGCTAAAACTAAGGATACTAAAGAAAAATCAAAAGAATCATATGACTCTTATAGCGATTCTGATTCACATATGTCTGAATGTGAGGAAGAGATATTAATAGATCAAGCTTCTGTCTCAAAATATAAGAAGAAAGGTTTAAAATCTAAGTGTTTTAGATGTGGAAAAGATGATCATGTAATTAAACATTGCCCGAGTATGTTAGGAGAAATGTAAATCACAGTTCATTAGGAAGTAGATTAAATCATTTCGAAAATATTTTTTTTGTAAAAACTCTTCTGTCCGAGACTTAAGTTAGTCAAAACTTGGGTCCCAATTTCCAAGTCTTAATAATTTTTTGTTCAAATGCCAGGATCATTCTATAAAAGCTATCAATAGCTTCTGGCACATCGATAGCGGATGCTCCAGGCAAATGATCGGGTTGAAGGACCTACTTACAAATTATCATGTAATAAATGAAGGATATGTTGCTTTTGCTGGAGACAAGAAAGGAGGAAAAATGATCGGTCAAGGGGAAGTATCAAATGGTTCATTAACTCTGGAGAAAGTGAACTACGTTCTAGAGCTGGCATTCAATCTATTAAGAGTATCACAAATCTGTGAAATATATTCTATTGTTGTTTATATCCAATGAATGCTTGTTTTTTAAACCAGAGTTTATTATCCTAGAGGATTTGGTGATTATTCGTGCACCAAGGAAGAATGATACCTATCTACTGGATATGGGATAAAAGAACCCACCACAACCGTGACATGTCTGCTGTCAAAAGCTTCATCTTCTGAGTCCTTTTTGTGGCACAAACGATTAGGACATGTTAATTTTAAAAATATAAACAAGTTGGTTAAGAACAATCTTGTGAGGGGGCTACCACTTAAAGATTTTTTAGTGGTAGAAAAATGTATGGCTTGTGCTCAAGGAAAACAGCACAAAAGCTCAAGCTTGAAAACACAATTTTAAAACCCCTTGAATTGTTACATACCGACTTATTTGTCCTATTAGTGTTGATTCCATTGCTAAGGAATCTTATTGTTGGTTGTTACAGATGATTACTCAAGATACTCTTGTGTAAGATTTCTAGCACACAAGGGAAACACTACAGAAGAGCTATAGAAGCTGATCCTCTCAATTGAAACCATCAATAAAAAGAAGGTTATGGTAATCAGAAGTGACAATGGAACTGAATTCAGAAATTATATCTTTGACTCATTCTGTGCAAGCAAAGGGATTCTCAGACAGTTTAGTGATGCTAGGACACCTCAACAAAATGGTGTTGTCATAAGGAAGAATCGGACCCTTATTGAAGCAGCAAGAACTATGCTGATTGAGTTAAAACTTCCAATCATTTTCTAGGCAGAAGCAGTCAACTGTGCATCTTATGTACTAAACAGGTTCTTATTATGAAAGACAAGATGAAGACTCCTTATGAGCTTCTTCTTAAAAGAAACCCTTGATTGACTTCTTTTGTCCATTTGGTTGCTCATGTACTTTGCTAAATACTCAAGCACAGAAGTCAAAGTTTGGTGCAGTCTCTGATGAATGTTTCTTTGTTGGCTATTCTACCTCACAAAAGGCGTATCGAGTGTACAACAAAAGAACGTGTATTGTGTAATAATCCTTTTATGTTGATTGGTAGGAGTCTAATTCACCAAATATGGGGTTAGACCAGGAATGGTTTTATAACTCCAACACTGTCTTCAAATCATTCAATCTTCCAATATTTGACGATGATGTCATTCCTCAAACTAATATGCAAATCACTCCTCCATCTGAACCTCTTTCATAACTGCCAATTGACCCTCCATCTCCACCTCCATTTGATTCTCCACCTACACCTCCTACACCTCCACCACAAACAATTCCTCCATCACAACCAATTTCCCCTTCACAACTATCACAAACCACATCTTCATCTCAATCCGATCCATTAACCCTTAACACCACCTTCAAAACCTTAAAAGATCACCCACATGATTACATCATTGGTTCCATTATAGATGGTATGAGGACTCAGAGTCAATCAGGATTGATAAATGAATGTCTCTATACATGTTTCTTGTCTCAAGTTATTCCCAAAATATCTCAGCAGCACTTCAAGACTCAAGTTGGGTTGAATCTATGTAATTAGAGCTTTAATAGTTCAGGAAGTTGAAAGTTTGGGAGTTAGTTGATCTTCCTCCAAACAAATATCCTATCAGCACCAAATGGGTGTTCGGGAACAAGCCAGATAATCGAGGAGTGGTAGTAAGAAGCAAGGCAAGACTGTTGTTCAGGCATTTGCTCAGGAGTAGGGAATTGACTACACTGAAGTGTTTGCTCCAGTTGCCCACATTGAAGCTATCAGAATTTTTCTTGCTCACGCTACTCATAAGAACTTTAAAGTCTTTCAGATGGACGTGAAGTTTGCATTTTTATACGGGAACATTGACGAGGAGATTTATGTATGTCAGCCACCAGGTTTTAAGGATCCATATTTTCCAGAGAAAGTATATAAACTTGATAAATCTTTATATGGATTACATCAAGCTCCTTGTATTTGGTATGAAACACTAACACAGTATCTGCTCAGCAAGGGTTTCTCTCGTGGAACTATAGATATGACATTATTCAAGAAGGAGATTGATGGTGAGATGTTGATTGTTCAAGTGTATGTTGATGATATTATTTTTGGGTCTACAAACAAGAACTGTGTAGAGAATTTGAAGAAGTGATGAAAGATTGGTTTGAAATGAGCATGATGGGGGAGATATGCTTTTTCTTAGGGTTGCAGGTTGAACAAAAGCCTGATGGTATTCTTATTCACCAAGAAAAGTACATTCAAATAGATTCTCAAGAAATTCAAGATGGATGATGCTTCCCCAGAACTAACTCCATTCACTACTCAACCTACTTAACTTCAAGATAATGGAAAATCTGTGGATGCTCATCACTATCATTCTACAATCGGATCTCTCATGTATCTCATGGCTAGCCATCCAGATATTACATTCGTCATGTGCTACGGTGCCCGTTTTCAAGCCAACCCAAAAGAATCACATGAAAAGCTGTTAAACACATTTTTTGTTACTTAAAGGGTTCTTCTCGTTTCGGTCTCTGTATCCAAAAGGAGGGAACTTTGATTTACATGCTTATTCTAATAGTGATCATGATGGTTGCAGGATCAACAGAAAATCCTTCACTGGTGGATGTCAATATCTTGAGGATTGTCTTGTTTCATGGTAAAACAAGAAGCAAACAATAGTATCTCTGTCTACAAGAGAGGCTGAATATGTTGCTGGATCAAGTTGCTGCTGACAAATGCTTTGGATACAACATCAGATGATGGATTACGAAATCAATTTTCTTCATACACCACTCTTTTGTGATAATGAAGCTGCCATCAGAATCGCCAAAAATCCAATTCATCATACTCGTACCAAACACATTGAAACAAGGATTCATGCAATCCGGGATGCTCAAGAAAGGGTTTCAATGATATTATTCCAATTGACACAAAGAATCAAAGAGCAGATCTTTTCACTAAAACATTTAATAAACCTCGTTTTTATGAATTGATCACAATGCTGGGTTTAATATCCTTTTGGAAACTCTTTTCATAACAAATTGTGTCAAACTATAAATAACTCTTTTGTTCATTTTCTATTTTTAATAAACTCTTTTTGAAAACATCTATGTCCCATATTCCTTGAATTTTTTTAATCTTTAACAAAATATGAAAAACAAAAATTTCTCTTACATGGCAGTTAAAAAGAAATTTCGACGGAGAATAAATTTTAGACTCTTAAGTTTTTCAATTTTGTCTTTTCAGGAACCCTGAGAAAAAGAAGTTTGAAGGAGGTCAACAGCCTTGTGTTGGGATATGCATGGTAGGCTCAGCCCGAAAACAAAGTAAACAATGATCTTGTATCTAAATTAAAGTTTAAGAACTTGATGATAAGGATTATCCTCTTGACATTTTGGCCTGCACAAAGTTACAAGTCCTTGTCAAAAATGGATTGAGAGTTTCAAATCTCTACTTTGATATTTCAATATTTCCTAAAATCTCCCTGTACCCATGTTCCTGAATGATGCTTCTAGTTAGCACAATAAGTTCTTCCAGTCTAGCTCTTCAAAAAAATCTCTGAATTGAAGCTTCTCGTTAGCTCTTCAAAAGCATATCTCGTGCTTATCTCCTCTGCTATATGTGAACATTGACCTGGAGTGATGATCTCCTTTGTTATACATGAGTATAGACCTGGAGCTCTCATCAGCATGTTCTGATGATATTCTCTGTTATAGGTGAGTATAGACCTGAAGCTCTCATCAGCAAGTTTAGATGATCATCTCCTCTATTATACGTAAATATAGAACTGGAGCTCTCATTATCGGTTTCCCAAAATAAAGGCATAGCGATTCTTAAATTAAGATCATTGTTAAAATCCTAAAAGAAAATCAATCAAAGTTAATCATATTGCTCAATAAACCATGAGGACAAGATAAGTCCTTTACCAAATGTCTGTGGGACCAAGTCATTAGAGTTTCTAAAATTAAACCAAAACATGGTAAAGACAGCTGCAGATTACGTGTTGAAAAGAATAAGGCATGGGTTTTAAAAGGACAAACATATCAGCAATCCCACCAATCTTTGACTCTCTAAAAAAACTCCTTCTATATCCTTTTGTTCTTAATTTTATCTTATTTCTTATTCTATTTTATTCTACTTATTTTATTATCTTATTTTATTCTTCTCTTGGTTTTGTTTTTGTGTTGGTTTTGTGGGGCGATGAAGTTTTTCGAGAAAGCTTATGTGTATATAAATCTTTAAAATTAAAGAAAAACTCAAAATTTATTAAGTGTTAGGTTCCAGTGAAACTAAGTTTCGCTGATAGTTTCGCTGAGCGAATCCATAGATTCGCCGGCACATTCTCTTAATTCTGAGTAACATGATTTTAAATGAGATGCCGAACGATACTATAGTTTCACTACCAGTGAAACTAGGTAATATATATTGGACAAAGTGGGATTAGTTTCTCATTTTAGCATGACGAAACAAAGCCCTAGTTTCTGGTCTGTCATTAACAAATCTAGTCTTTTTCGATTTCCATCGCGATTGCATGTTTACTAGTCCATAGGTGGGTGTTTCGAACCCATTCCATAACATTAATCACGATAATAACCAATACATTTTAGTTTTAGATTGTTTCGCTTGGTCTGAGTGTTCGCTGATTCGTTCAGCGGAACTACGAGGGTAACCAGCAAAACTGAATGAAAGTTCAAACTTTCGAGCGAAACTGTCTAGTCATGCTGTCCGTGCGTACTTGACAATTTTGCCAGGATAGTTTCAGCGAAACTATAGATTCACTGAGCACATGATTTTGTGTCTGAGTCTCAGCGAATCTATAATTTCTCTACTGTGAAACTATAATTTCATCATCGGCAAAACTATAGAATCTCTTGGACATATGATTTTGTGTCTGATTAACAGCAAATCTATTCTTTCGCTTTTGCGAGACTATAGTTTCGACTGCAGCAAAACTATTAAACCTTACTTGTGCAAAACTACAGTTTCGGCCACTGCGAAACTGTTAATCTTTGCCTGTGCGAAACTATAGTTTCATCTGCAGCGAAACTGTTGAACTTTCAATTTTTTTTTATTATTTTATTATTTTATTTTTATTTTTTTGTTTCACTTCATTGTTAATTCCTTTATCTATGTATTAACGTACCCTCTTGTATTCATTTTTCAGTTAAGATGGCAAATTTAAAGTTTGATGAGAGGAATAATTGTAGCATTACTGGATGATGGCAACCCAAAGGCCACTGGTTTTAGAGACTGCATCAAATGGCTGAAAGAGTCCCCTATATTCTATGCCATATCTCATATGCCCACTGTGTACGATCTTTACATCAGAGACTTTTGGAGAACTGCTGAGTATGATCTCGGGACTAATCCACATCGGATTGTAGCTAGAGCTCATGGTAATGAGATAGCCATCACTGTTGAGATGATAGCCAGGGTATGAAGTTGTGCTATCTAAGGCACAGGTGTTAAATGCATTCAGGAGCATTGGTTATGAAGGACCTCCTTTTGGCACTAGAAAAGAGATTAACAAGTCCTTTATTTCTAAGGAATGGAGATATATAGCACACGTACTCATCATGTGTCTGGACCATAGAAAAGGAGGGTCAGATGGGCTAAACTTGGATTGGGCCAGGGCCATGATTGTGTTTTGTAGACGACAAAAGGCCAACATTGCTAAACTAATATTGATTGCATGTCTGAAAACATAATGGCATTAAAAAAGGATAAATGGCTATTATATCCAAGATTCATGCAGATGTTGATAAATGATTTAATTCCAAATGTGCCTAGACATGGAGAGATCAAGAGACTTGTTTAGATGACACAAGGATATTTATTGACTGCTCAACTGTAAGACATGATTTTAGTGGGAAGATCACATATCTCTGGGAAAAATGTACCCAGTTGAGAGGTGGAATTACATCAGGAGATTGATTGAGACTGAAAACAAGAATGCTAAAGAAAATCAAGAAAAACAGCCTGAAGCAATTAAGAAAAGGAAAAGGCATGCCAAAGAAAAAGTATACCATTTGGAAGATGAGATTGATGAAGTGTAAGAAGAACTGAGGTACAAAAGGAGAAAAGAACAAAGAAAAAAGGCAAATCAGGAAGAGCCGGCTAACGTTACTAAAAGGAGAACAAAGCATAAACAATGGGTCTTTTCTGAAACTCATGAAAGAAGAGATGCCAGATCAGAGCTTGACCAAGATGTTATTAGGAATCTGAATGCATCTTTGGCTAATGAACTGGGGATGATCAAAACTAATTGGTAAACCAAGAACTGAGGGAAAAGGAGAAAGATAAATTGATGGAAAGCATGAAGAGTCTGATGATGGATCAACATGAATTGATAAAGAGGCTACTCAAGGAAGTGAACGAGCTGAAAGCCAATACCGGCCTGCCTAATAAGTTAACTCAGCTGAATTAGATGATCTCACTGATACATCAAAGTAATCATTTCTAAAATGGGTAGTTCAACTAGGGTAGAGAGGGCACAAGTGGAGCTGGAGTTGGTGCTAGTAGTAGTGGTGCTGGTGGATCTGGTGTTGCCAGCTCAGATGCTAAAGCTGGAGTTAACAAAGAAAGTGGTGTGAAAGAAAGTGTTGTAGGAGATAAGGCATGGTTATAGAGGCTGGATTTGTACACATGGGGTTTGATGTAAATATTGATTTGACTGGTGATGAAGTGTTCAGAGAACAAGGAAATGGAGTAGGTAGGAAAGAAGCTGAGTTGAATTTGATTGATGAAGAAGAGATTGAGGAGCAATTAGTGAATATGACTCTGTGCCTGAATACTATGAGGTAGATTAGCGACCACTGACATATGTGGCTCAGAGAATCTCAACAGAAGGAGATATAATTGAGATGTTCAAGGAGGCTTGGTTCATGAAAGAGAAGGAACCAGAACAGCTGACTTCTTTATTTCAAAAACACTTAAGAACAGAGGCGAAAAGAATCTGATAAGAAGATAATTAGCTGGAATACAACAATGAGTTAAAAATGTTTATGATCAAGAGAAAAGGAGGCAGAATCTCTACTTACATAAGAGAAGGCATTCAAGACCTTGCTAAGATGGAATTTATGAAGATTAGCTGATATTCCACTGTTGAATTCAAACTTAAGTGAAAGAGCTACACTGTTGGAGCAAGAGATTAAAAGGAGGATGAATGATAATTTTGAGTCATTTGGATATATGAAGACTGAGAGAAGGAGATCCAAGAAGGATATGGATCAGGTGATCGAAAAAGGAAAATTGTATTAAAACTGAAACCAGCAAAGACTGTGAATAGAGTGAGGGTACCCAACCACAACCCCCAAGATTACAAAAGTTTGAAAAATGGTTTTATGATAACAATACGGGAGAAGCAGTGGTAAGAGTGAAGGATGGAGAAGAGATCAAATTATTTTATCCTATGAAGTATTTCTTTTTGTAATGAGGATCTGGTGGTTCTATGGGAGAATCACATAAAAGCTGGAGCCGGAGCTGAAATAAGGACTGAAGCAAGCCTCTTCATGAGGGTTGCAAACAAGGCTCGGGGAGTTAGGGTTGAAGTCTGGCAGCTAGCAGAGAAGTACATCAAGCTGACGAACTGAGGATGGACATGCAGGATTTGATAAAGCAATTTGAAAAGGCAAGTGCACGGGGACAGGAAGAGAGTACAACCGGAGCTGAACAGGAAACATCAATAAAGAAGCTGTTAAGAAAAGTCAAAGCTAAACGGAAGATCAAGTGGGTGAGGTCTAACCTAGGGGGAGTATTGATGATCTTAAATAGGTTGGACTCACCATTATTATTATTGTTTATCAATGTAATAGGATGATGTTAGCTTACTTAGTTGTATTTTGTATTTGTAGTTTTGTACCCAGCGAACTAGGAGCGAAACTGAGTTTCACTCATAGTCAGCTGATCTGGTTCACCTGGCGAAACTGTGGTTTCATCGCAGTGTGAAACTAGGTTATGGTCAAGAACAGTTTTGCTATCCAGCAAAACTACAGTCTGCTTATATATTGATAGTTTCATTCATTGTAAGAAAGTTTTTGGAAATCCTAATAGTGGAATATCGTTATTGCATTTTGGTGTATTCGGCTGGAAGCTTATTTTGATCATATCTAAGCCTTTGTTTTATCTTCTTTGTATGAGTTTGGAGATTATTGAAAATATATGAAACTTGTTTATTGTGTTATGATAGAGATGTGTTAATAAAGTGGATTTCTATGTTTTATGAATCATTTGTACTATTATCGATCATATATGGACCACAAAAATAAAGAGAAAAATGCCAAAATAGTCCATAGACCAGATTGCATGTTTGGTCCCTAGGATTGAAACATTGTAAAGATATTTCAAAGTTTTATTTGCGCTTCACATAAATGGTCCCCACCATAAAGTCAATTAGTCTTTAACCAAAAAAATATATGCAGGGTCATAAATGTGAAGGCATACGTGCCTTTTCACATTTGCAAACCCTAACTAATTTTTTTTCTGAAATCATCATCTACTCTTACGACGGGAACATTCTTTTTAATCTTCAATTATCTGTCAAGGATTTTTCACGTTGAAGAATAGCATAATCACCTTCACATTGAACTTTTGAGCATCAAGTTGCCTTAAGTAACAACCTTTGATATGGGTTCTTCTGAACAACTTCACAACCAACCTTTGAATAGCCTACATATAAAGAAAACCATACTTTTGTTTGACATCAAGATTTTGATCACACTTGGAGAATTGGACCAAAAGAACCAATGAGCCTGATCAAAAAACCTTTAATCCCACGGACATTAAACAACTGAAGTAGTCTGCAACAGCTGAAGACATCAGCTGATAACAAGGTCTGAAGACAAGTCTGAAGTGAAAGCTCTGAAGACAAAGTCTGAGTGAAAGAGCTGAAGACAAAGTCTGAAGTGAAAGAGCTGAAGACAAAGTCTGAAGTGAAGAAGCTGAAGACAAGTCTGAAGTGAAAGAGCTGAGACAAAGTCTGAAGTGAAAGAGCTGAGACAATCTGAAGACAAAAGCTGAAGACAAAGACTGAAGACCAAGTGTCAGATGATTGTCACAACAGCTGAAGAAGACCTCTTCAGTAGTTGTGATGGTTTCCTTTCAGTAGTTGTAGTTTCTTTTCTGTACTTATAGTTTCAGTAGTTTTATGTTTCTTCGTGTACTTAGAATAATCTGAGATGTTCTCAGTTGTTGTGAACATTCTCAGTAGTTTGTTTACTTTCAGTAGTTTGTAATAATTCTGTTAGATGTCACTATCAAGTGACATCAGCAGACGTCACATTCCTATATATAAGGAATGCTGACCTAATTGTAATCGGTGCAGCTTAGGAAAACCTAGCAGCCGCCACACCGAAGCATGTGTGCATGAATGTTATTATCTCTTTGCAGAAAACCCTATATCTATATAACCGTGTACTGTTCCATTGAATATTTATTGTGTTCTTGCTATATTTGCTTAATTCTTGCTCTAATTCCGCTGTGATTCAACTCTAATTGATCAAACTTAGATCACTGATCCTAACAAATGGTATCAGAGCGGGTTAATCATTGATCGGTTTAACAATTGATCATTGAAACTGCTATTTTGATATCTATAGTTTGATCGAATTAGCATATGTGCAAGAACTGGTTATAAAGATTGATTTTCTGCTGCTTCTGGTTATTTAATTTGAGTTTCTTCTTGGTTCTTATTGAGTTTGTTGTGTTTTTGTGCAAAATCTTTGAAACTTGATTGATTTGGTTTGAATCTGAGAATGACTACTCCATCTAATGATCCTCACAATACTGGCTCCTCAACCAAGCCTCCGATGCTGGTTAGGAGTGAGTATAACATATGGCAACGAAGAATGCTCATCACCTGTCTGTTAACAGTTCAGGTTGTTGGACATCTGTGGTTCATGGTCCACACAAGCCTATGGTGAACAATCCGGAGACCAATCAAATGGTTCCGAAGAAGAAGGAGCAATACTCAGATGAAGATCGTAACTGTTTGAGATTGATGCTAAAGCCCATGGAATTCTGGCCATGGCACTGCCGAATGAAATCTATTCTGGCTTATGCATCATGAAACTGCTCATGACCTCTGAATGCTTTGAAGGAACAATTCGGAGGAACTGATGAGGTCTTAGCAAACAACAGAGAAATCCTCGCCCAACAATATGAGACATTCTCTCATAGGAAGGGTGAGACACTGACTCAACAGTTTGAGCGTTTCTCCTGCTTGATCTCTGAACTGAAAATGGTCAAGCAAGAGTACTAACAGCCAGATGAACAACAGATTCCTCAGATCACTGCCTGAGAGATGGGACACTACACCATTGTCCTACGCTCCAGTGCAAATCTGGATAGCCTATCTCTCACCCAACTCCATGGAAACTGCTTGCTTACATTTGAAAGAGAGATAGAGCAGAAAAGGAAACTGGCATCATCAGGAAAGCTCTCTGATGACTTTGTACCAGGTAACACTGCCTTGGTCGGTCATGAGTCAGAATATGCTGGATCAGAAAGTCATTATGATGAGCATATAGATTTCTCTTCAAACAGTTCTGATCATGCATTTGTTGGTGTTGACAGTCATTCTGGGTGTAATAGTGATAATTTATGTTTTATCATGGATGATTTGCAAGGTATTGCTGATGATGATTTAGAAGAGATGGATATTTTGAGCCAAATGGCCCTGATCAATATCAGATCTCAAAAGTTCTACAAGAGAACTGGTAGGAAATTTCCAGGACTCTCTGGCAAAACCAAAGTGGTTTTGACAAGAGTAAGTGAGGTGTCACAAATGCCACAGGCTTGGGCACTTTGCAAGAGAGTGTAGATCAACTGGATCTAACTCCTCTGCACCCTTTGTGACCTTTCCAAGCAATAGTTCACAAAACAAAGGGCAACATCCTGCTAGTTCTGGTCATCACTCACAACCTCAATCTCCTGCATACTTTGTCCCTCAGGTTCAATGCCATATCCTTATCCCTGCTATTATTGCCACAGCCAAATCCAGTTCATGTCCCTATAGCACAACAACCTCAAGCCCTACCTGAGCCTCAACCATCTCCATCACAATCTCAACCTCATCACAGCTTCTTCACACCAGGAGTTGTTGACTGGAGCGCTTACCAGATGATCTTTCTGGTTTCAATGAGCAACTATCTGCTGGTGCTGGTCAACATGGTGGTGAACATCCTTTGGGAATCTTGCTCTCATGGCCCTGGAGTCTACTGAGGGTTCCTGCTCAGATGCTTCATCTTCACAGGTAACCCAGATATCTTCTGAGGCTAAAGCCAAGTTTGTTCTGAATCATGCATAGCTGCCTTTGTCTCTATTAGAGAGGCAAATGTAGCTTTAATCAGTCAAATCTTGAGCTTGAGAAAACTATTTCCAAAGAAAAGATGAGTATGTGTCTGCACTTAATGACAAAGATGATGAGATTTACAAGCTTAATGCCAACTTAATGATGAAAAGGCTAAGGTAGAGGTCATACTCGAGAACCACAGAAGTCTCAAAGAGACACTTGCAGCTACCCAAGTTGAGTGTGACCGATGGGTAACATCCTGCAAGGGATTTGAAATGCTTCTCAGCAAGCAAACAGCTTCAAATGTGAAGTTTGGAATAGGTTACAATCATACTGCACCACCTACTGATTTTACTTCAAAATCAATAGTAAAATCTGAAGGTGAAAGTAATTTCCAAACCACATCATCATGTGATTCATCCTCAAATGATAATACAAAATTAGAGGATGAAGTCAGTGTTAAGATCTCAGCAAATCAATTGCCTGATGGTTTAAATGCTGATAAACACATGAAGCTGAGAAATTCAGATGTTGTTCCTCAAAGTACTCCAAGTACTGAAGGGCAAGTCACAACATCTGAAAAGCATTTCAAATCTGATGAAATAAAAGGATTAACAACTGCTGAGGAATCTATCATACGGTCTTTCAGGACGGATAGAGAACAGCTGAAGAACAAGTCTTCATTGTTACCGATCCTTCAGTAACTTACTCAAGTACTGAAAGGAGGAAAGTACTGAAGATCACACTTCAGTAGTTTCCACTTCAGCATTGATCAATCCAAGATGAAGAATAAGCCATGTGAAATATGTGGTAAATTCAATCATCTATCTGATGAATGCTGGTACAAAAAGGTTCCAAACTCAACAGAGATAAGCTCATTAAAGAAGAAATAAATAAAATGAAAATGAGTTTGAAACCAAGTTTTGTACCACAGTCATCTAAAACTGATAAACCCAAGGCCTCACCAAAATCCAAAAAGAGGATGGGGTTTATCAGAAACAGCTGATAGTGTTCCTCATGATAAACATCAGACGAAGTCTTGAATTTCAAGAAGGAGGAAATGGTGGTTCACAGGAACTCATCAAAACAAGTACTGATGTGTCAAATGAGTTGAAGGCTTAGCAACAAATCAGACACACCTTTATTATGGTTTTCAGCATTTGTTGGGGAGAGTTAACCAACTAGATGCACCTGTGATCAAACCACTGAAAAGGAATCCAAGCCCAAATCTAAGAATTCCATTTCAGCACCATCTCCACCTTCATCAGCTGTTAATCATGCGAAACAAGTTATGGTTAAATCTGTTGATGAAAACATACCCAAAACCAAAAAGGTTTGGGTATCTAAAGCTAACTATTTCTTATGATAAATGCAGGTTCTTCAGGCATGCCAAAGAAGCATCTGGTATGTAGACAGTGGAGGATCTATGCATATGACTGGGAGCAGTTCTCTTCTTAATGGACTACTCTCAAGGAAAAGGATTGTCTCATTTGGAAATGATGCTAAGGGTACATCATCGGGAAGGATTTGTGTCAAATGGAGAATCAGATTTGATGATGTTAACCATGTGGAGAATCTCAAGTATAATCTACTGA